>JAUZST010008926.1:0-13283 GCA_034779995.1 Parotocinclus haroldoi
AGAGAGAGAGAGAGAGAGAGAGAGACAGAGAGAGAGAGACAGAGAGAGAGAGAGAGAGAGAGACAGAGAGAGAGAGACAGAGAGAGAGACAGAGAGAGAGAGAGAGAGGGAGAGAGAGAGAGAGAGGGAGAGGGAGAAAGAGAGAGAGGGAGAGAGAGGGAGAGGGAGAAAGAGAGAGAGGGAGAGGGAGAGAGAGAGAGAGAGGGAGAGGGAGAAAGAGAGAGAGGGAGAGGGAGGGAGGGACAGAGGAGTGGTAATAAGTGAGAGTGATTGAAGGAATGAACTCTAGTGGAAGGGGATAGGCACTTCTTACACTGCTTTCTACAATAGCTGCAGCTCTGTGTGTGCGAGTGTGTGTGTGTGTGTGTGTGTGTGTGTGTGTGTGTGTGTGTGTATGTACGCGAGTGTGTGAGGCTTGCGGAGGGACGTGGATCCTGGTTTGCTGCAGTAAAAGCGATGCAGGACCAAACCCAGCAGTCCTGAACACTTCACCAGGGTTTTTGGGACAGGAGCAGAAGTGCAGCAGGAAGAAGGAGCGGTTTGGCTCTGCTGGAATGTTCTCCAGATCTTCCTCCTCCATCCACTGAGCGAGGACGGGGTTCTGACCGCACCTGTTCTGTCCAGGTGACAGGTGAGTGCGACTTTTTTGTCTCGTGCCCCCTGACCTGGGAACTGAAAATCAAGCAAAAAAAATATCTGGACAACTGCATACCGCGGGCTGATCGATTTAAATAGTGTGGGCAGGCATTTCACTCCAGCAGCATTGCTGTATCTGGAAAAAGGCAGCACAGTTCTGCTCTCTTGAAGTGTATACACAAATATTTAATCTAATACAAAGTACGGCCGCGGATTCCACATCTTCCTGCCTCGAAGCGCAAACGAGATTCAGCGTGGCACCTTTCAGAAGAGGTTTCGTTCTTGCGTGCAGCTGGCGAGATTGGCACAGCCGGGGCACGCAGCTAAACACTTGCCACCGGCCTCTCATTAGCTGCCCTTCTTGCTTGTTTCCTCCTGGTTCATTCATCCAGCCTGATTTAGGCACGGTCATTTAATGTATGTATACTTTATGTATTTTGTTTAAACACGAAACCAGGTGGAACCCTATGGCAGTAACGGATACAGAACAGGACAACACCTTTCGAAGCCCCTTTTTACCGAACACCGTACATTACAGTATATAACTGCTTTTTTATGGTTGGACAGAGTTTCATTCTGCAGTTTCCTTTAGCAGTTAGATCAGCAGGACACTGTGGAAGCGTGTGTGTTTTAATGAAGTCACGTGCTGTGCACCATGACCCCGCGGTGTACTACAGCTTATACTCCGAATTCCACAACAAGATCAGCGCCGATCGACTCTAAACTCTAGTGGCCTTTACAGAGTAACGCAGTGAAGAACTACAAGTATTTTATGCCACCCATGGGTCCCTAATGAGCGAGGGCATGACCATGACCTTGTATGATTTGGGCTGACGTTGAGGGTGCCTTCCTGCGTCCAGTTTCAGGGACGGTATCCAGACCCATCCAGAGCCCACGGTGATCATGTAATAATGTGATCTATGGATATCGCTAACTTACTGTATATCCGCTATATTTTGGGTACAGTACAGGGAGGGTGGAAGGACGTGTAACACAGTAATCCTGTACGACGGTGGGGTAGACACGGTCTGCCGAATCTCTGGCACGATCCTTATCTCTGCTTCGTGATTTGCAAGCAGTGAAGATGCCGTCAAAGAAAGGTTTTTGTTGTGAGTGTCGTCTTCAGAAAGGGTTAATCATTAACCAGAGACCATTAGTACCTTTGTAAAAGCTTCGGGTGAAGGGTTGCTGATTTATATGTTACCCTGACACTTTACCGAAAAAGGCATAGATGAACCGCACAGGAACGCTTAACTGCACCATTCCAAAACTTGTCCCACAGGCTTTGGACTGAAACCACGTTGTTCTGCAGATATGATCCAATCAGTGGACGGACTGAGGCTCCTTCATCTTACCTGTGATCTCTGATGGGATTTCCTGTTGCCTTTGAACTCTTGTGTCAGCTCGAACCCATTTCAGCTGATAATCTGTCTGAGTCCAAAGGACCACTGCCGTTGAAACTTGCTGCTCTAGAGGCTCCTCATATAACTCAGGTTTCTCTCTCTGCTGGATGGAGGCTTCTTGGAGTAACAGGACTGAACCTTCTCTAGGTAAACCATGATTTTTATTTTATGGGTCTGATGGTGGACACCAGTGCACCTTGTTTTAGATGGACCAATAATAAGGTGCTCTCGGTAGCTTGTTTGGACCTAAATTGATTCGGATGCCCGCGTGATGTAATGTGGGCATGGGTGGTCTTGTAGGCTGAGATGTGTTGGTCTTATTGCTGGATTTGGAGAAGCCTGAGCTTGTGCTTTCCTGAAACGGAGCCCGACGTGACATGTGATGTTTCAGGATGACTTCAAAACAGATCCAGTGTTCAAGCATCAACACTTGGGGCCCCAGAGCAATCTGGTATGAGATGTAAGAACGACTCATTGATTGATAACGCTTCATTCTCCCAGTGAGCGTTTTAGAAAGACTGAATGCTTTGTGAATGGACTTTATGTAGCAGTCTGAACCTTGAGGCTGTGGTCACACTGGGTGTTAGAAATGACGTGGTTACTGGTGCAAGGTTCCTAATTCTACACGGACTGTAATATAGGCAGTGCTTGGACTTGTGGGCGGACCTTCTGTAAAGAAAGGCAGCAAGACGTGCATCATAAGGCCGCAAATCTTCTTAACCTAGTTTGGGTTGTAGAATTGAAATATCTGGGAGGGTCGTGCAGAAACAGCCGAACAGCAACTCCTGTGTACTGACTTACTGTAAGGATTAAAGCTATTAACAGTGATCTGTACGAGCTTACAACTGGAGAAACTCTCTGAGATCTTGACCTGCATTTTTCTCTATTTCCTGCATTTGTTAGGTCTTCGTGGAGTTGTCGTAAAGCTTTTAGGTGTGTCTGAGGGCTTTTGTCCTGCTGCGGGGTGAATCCGGGCGCTCTCAGACGTTGCTGTTTTGCATGCATGACCCAAAATCCGTGATGCACAAAGAGTGAGGAACGGATTTGCAGTTGCTATGGGGATCGTACTAAACTGTGCAAAACCAGTGGCCTCTTTTACTCGTAACAAGGATGTTTCGTAGCTCTTAACTCAAACGTTAACCTTTCACGGTCGCGACTCGATAATCAGAAAAAAGAAAAGAATAATGAGGAGCTGAAACAAAAAACACGTTGATTCCGTTTCTTTTAAACCACGTACAGTAAATATTCCCTCTAAATCGTGTAGAGAATCGCTTGACGAGCATGAAATGACATATTTATAACAGGATTTAGAGTTTTAGATGCCTCCGAACTTTTAGCCATGGGCTTGTTTCCGCTCCTGTGTGCTTCTCGCCGTCATTAAGAAACACTACTGTTCTTTCCACTCGCCATTTCCAGGACCTCTGGGTGTGATGTGAATATCAAGTGCTCCTCTTTAGCTTGGCTCGTGAAAAGCCGCTTTAGCTTTTAAAAACACTGAAGCTCCATGATTGTCACGAGGGCGAGTCGTCTAGTCATCAGTTGTGATCGTATCATGCGGGTTATAAAGGGCATTTATTATCAGTTTTGCAAAACTCACGCTTCGAGTCAGCACTATCAGCCTCTCAATGTGAATTCAATCGTTCCATTTAAACTGAACCACGTAATGAAGCAGCACAGCACGAGCAAAGCTTTATCCAGTGTTTATGTATTATGTACGCTAGTTAATGCAAGCAAAATAAAACATCTGTTTTCTTTGTGTGTTTTTCGAGTGATATTATTTTTTGATTGACGATGTTCCACGCAAAAAGTGCTTACAGATCCTCTATCTAACGTCTCTGGTCAACGTTGAGTTAGAGTTGCCAAAACTTGTGTTACTTTCTCCCAGGCCAGTATTGATTCCTCTTACCTGTCCTGCAGTTTCTTTATCTACAGCCTATTTAAAGCTCTAGTTTGAATCGGTACGTCCACGTTCCTGTTGTTCCGGTCCAACTGTGCATTAAACAATCCTCTGAGATTTGTAGGAGTAGAGTTTATAACCTGTGTGTCCTCTGTCCTCAGGATTTGTGCAGTGCCTGAGTTCTGATATGGCTGAGCAAAACCTCAGTCCCTGCTGCACCCCCGCTCCCTGTGGCCGACCGTAATCGTTTGAACCTGCACGGCCTCTCTGGGCTTCCCAATCATTGGGCCTCCTGGCTTCACCCTGGGCCGACCATGGGAGGATGCCTCTCTAAAGCCAAACCAGGTGAAGTGCACACTCACTCCGAAGAGCTCGGTCCAGGTCCTGCTCGTGTCTGTTTGCATCTCCTTAGGGTACAGCCCACTGGACCACACCCACAAACCCTGTAATAATTGGCACGTGTTTCTTTATCTATATTTAGGTATATTTAGATGTAAGGGTTGCCAAACGTGTCCTGAACAGGCCATTAACATTACAGACTTCATGATTATTTTGGATAAATAAATGGTTTTGAGTCGCAGTGTCAGCGCTAATGAAGCTTGCCTCCTTCTTCGTCTCCGCCGCTGGCCTGGTCGTCTCTTATGATTTTCCGTTGGTTTTAATTAAGCTTCTCTCAGCAGGTGAGAATTCTCTCAGAGATTAGAGCGTAAGCGCAGGACCTGGAGTCTCAGCACATTTTTCCAACCGGAGAACGCAGAGTCTCTGGCGTAACCCTGTTACAGGACCTTTTTTTTTTTTTTTAAAAAGCAAAGCTACTGATACTTGTAATGTAGTCCATGCATGTTTGGGGTTTGACCTTCACCCCTGATCTGCTTACAAACAAAGTGTTCATCATGACTCCCGTGTTTCATGGATTTTGTTTTGTTTGTTTTTTGCAGTAGAGGTGAAAGTTGAGCTCACTCTCCTGGACAAGGAGAAGGAAGCAGACATGATGTCCCCTAACGGGAAGGCCAGTCCTTTCTCTGAGTTCCGCCCCAATGGCTCTCTGGGTCATTGTTCGGATGAGGAGCCGTCCGTCCTGCGTCCCTCACACAAACACAGGGACTACATCGAGGCCACAGTGTGCCACGTCAAAGACCTGGAGAACGGACAGTAAGACGCCCATGCTGTATCTACACTCGCGTTGTGTGAGAGTGTGTGTTGCTGTCAATCAACTGGCATTGATCGTGTGTGTGTGTGTGTGTGTGTGTGTGTGTGTGATCTGCCAGGATGCGTGAAGTAGATCTGGGGCCGGGCAGAGCTCTGCTCATTAAAGAGCATGGAGAATTCTCTGCCATGGGGCACAAATGCCCACACTATGGGGCACCGCTGGTTAAGGGTGAGTTGTACAGTGTAATTAATTAATTCTAGGGAACCCCTCGTGCTTTAGGAATAAATTGGAAGCGTCTTTTTGAAACTATTATGATTTGATTGGCAGTAATGAATGAAGCTTTGCTTTCAGGAGTTTTATCTAAAGGACATGTCCGATGCCCGTGGCATGGGGCCTGTTTTAACATTGCTACGGGCGACATCGAGGACTTCCCCGGACTGGACAGCCTTCCTGTCTTCCAGGTAACGTCTGATTTATGGCCGCAGTGACAAGGCAAACCTGTGGATTTCTGCTGTTTTGATCAAAACTGATGATAATATTGTGAATATATATATTAAAGATATTTCTTTTGATGGCAGGTCAGAGTTGAAAAGGAGAAGGTGATAATACGGGCAAACAAACAGGTAAGAGCATCTCTCAGGCCTTCCGAATGTAAGCTTGCTGGCTTATTAAAATGTTCCCACCTTCTGTTTCGGCTCTTCAGGCTCTTCAGATGCAAAGGAGGACAAAAGCCATGGCCAAGTGTTCAGCGGTTATTAACTCCAGCACCAGCTTTACCCACGTTCTCATCGTTGGATCAGGTAAGAACCTTCGAACAGCACCGATGATCATTGTTTACCCGATTCTGCTACGCTTCTTTTATTCTCTCTCAGGTCCTGCTGCACTGGTCTGTGCGGAGACCCTGAGACAGGAAGGCTTTACGGACCGCGTAGTGATGTGCACCATGGACAAGCATCCGCCCTACGACAGACCTAAACTGAGTAAGGTTTGTACAGACAGCCAGAGGGACAGAATTTTCAGCGGATGAATCCTGCCAGGAGGTCGTTCCTCTTATTAATGCTCAGGAACCGGACGCGCTTTTTTCTCACGCTTCATCATGACGCTTTCTGTCTCTGTTCAGTCGTTAGAAAGCACAGCCGAGCAGCTGCAACTACGTCCCATCGAGTTCTTCCAGAATCACGACGTCGAGCTTTTACTGGAGACCGAGGTGAGATCCTGTCCTAATAACGCCCCTCCCTCCTATGTGCAGTATAAGAATACCCTCTGTCCCAGATTAACGTTTTCTTCCCCATTAGATTTCTTTATGAATTCCCAACTTTCCTTTCCCGCCAGGTTGTATCAGTCGACGTAAAGACGAGAACCGTGATGTTTCAGGACGGATATAAGATGGAGTACAGGAAACTCTTCATCGCGACAGGAAGCAGGTAAATAAATACAACCTCAATACCAGACATAAAGTACAAAACACTTGACCTTTTTGCTTTAAATCAAAATAAACAAACATAACCGAGTCGTTTTATTACTAAATAAAGTTAACACACGACCTCTAGTGTATTCTGTATGGCCTCATAACTTGGTCGTTAACTTGAAACGCTTTAGTGGTTAATTGATATTTAGAGGTGGGTATTGTATTTAAGGTAGGTTGTTGTATCTTCGTTACTTTACCCCCGGCGTACGGGTGTATCTTCTGCTCTTCACTTTTGTCTCCTTATTTATTGTCATTGTACGAAGTACACTGATAACAAAGCACCGTATTTTATCTTATCTCATCTCATTTAAGCTTATCTTAACGTCTGTAGTTTGACCAGGGGTGCCTATAGATTGGCACAGGGCCGCGTACTAAATATAAAACATACTAGAGGTTTATCTCGACACTAAGCAAAGATTTAATTAACTTTTCTGGTACACATATAGCTTCATCATCTTATTTGCTTTGTTTTTTTTAAATCCGCCTTCAGACCTGAGGTTTATTTAAAAACAAAACCTTCCTAATCGGCTCTGCATTACTCCATAAAAGCTTCAACACTGAGCATTCAAAAGCCATGCTCAACATTCTCCCTGTCTCTCTCTCTCTCTCCTAGACCCAAGTCTATAAACTACAAAGGGAAAGACATAGGTAATGTTTTTCACCTGAGAACCCCTGAGGATGCGAACAGCATAGCCAGACTGGCGAGCAGCAGAAACGCCGTCATCGTGGGCACGTCCTTTATCGGTGAGTTATATGTGCTGGGCCATTAAAGGTTAGGTCAGTGATGATTTGAAATCCATCTGCATTGCAGCGCCTGTGTGTTTGTTGTGCGCTTATTGTGTGTTTAGGTATGGAGGTGGCAGCGGCCCTGACGGATAAAGCTCACTCCGTCTCTGTAATCGGGATCGAGGCCGTACCGTTCCGTAAAGCGCTGGGGGAGAAAGTAGGAAAAGCGCTAATGAAGGTCAGAATCCGTCTCTAAAGGCTGAATGCTGTTTCTCTCGCCTTAAAGATGCTCCTCAATAATACTCGATCTGTCTGTACAGCTGAGAGATTGATTCGAGAGAGAAGATAAAGATTTATAAATGGCATCGTTTAGTGGGTGCACTGCCGGGTACGATCTACTCCTTTAATGGCACCTGACCCACCCGGGCCGGCTCATTAGAATACCAGGAAGTCCTTTGAGAATACGGACCAGAAACCAGAAACCTAGGGAGTAATTCAAACTAATAAGATGTTTTCTACACGGTTTTCCTCGTTATAAGCTTTAGTTATGTTTCCAAATCGAATCGTGTTGTGATATCAGGTCATGTTTCTTATACGTTTGGTTTGGATGAAAGCTTTAAACGGTAACACGTGCAGATTTTAACCAGTCATGAGACGTTTATCAGTCATGATCTGCCTTTTCTTCTGTTCTAGCTGTTTGAGATGAACCGAGTGAAGTTCTACATGCTGAACGAAGTGTCTGAGATGAGAGGCCATCATGGACAGGTATCCAGAAAGCGAGAGAATCTGCTGGAGAAAGGTTCTGATGGATAAAACGTCTTCCGGCTCATCGTGCCTCGTCTATTTCTGTTCTTTATCCCCGATCTGTGCTAAACCAACAAACACGATATAACCCGACAACACCTGGATCAGGAAATATATTATAAAAAAAAAAATATATATATATATATATCCAGAAAAAGTCCAGAATGAGACAAATTGCAAGTTTCGATAGTCAGTGGAAAACGTCCCATAGCAGACGAGGATTAAACGAGCTACCTTAGTTATGATCAGAAATAATCTGAATTCTCTCTCCCTGTCTGTCTCTCTCTCTCTCTCTCTCTCTCTCTGTCTCTTTCTCTCTCTCTCTGTCTCTCTCTCTCTCTCTCTCTGTCTCTCTCTGTCTCTCTCTGTCTCTCTCTCTCTCTCTCTGTCTCTCTCTGTCTCTGTCTCTCTGTCTCTCTCTCTCTGTCTCTGTTCCATCAGTTAAAGGAGGTAGTGCTGAAGAGTGGTAAGGTGTTACGAGCAGACGTGTGTGTTATTGGCACAGGTATTTACCCTCACACAGATACACAGCTGGACCCGTTACAGTTGGTGACGAGACAACAGGTTTTTTTGTGGTTTCTCGTTCAGGTTCTGGTCCTGCCACAGCGTTTCTCAAGCAGAGTGGGATCCACATGGACTCGAAGGGATTCCTCACGGTCAACAAGGTACAGACCTTTAGTGTCTGGGTCGTTTTGAAACGTCAGTGCTGTGGAATGTGGAGTTTATCAGCAGGTTGATCTGCTCCTCAGATGATGCAAACGAACGTGGATGGAGTGTTTGCTGGTGGTGATGTGGTAACCTTTCCTCTGGCTCTACGGGGCAATAAGAAGGTGAACATCCCACACTGGCAGATGGCCCACGTCCACGGTAAGACGTACCCCCAAAAAGTCACTTCGATGCTCAACACTAATAGTTTCCTGCACGTGTTAAGCCTAACGTTAGGTCCCCTGTCCCTCTGTAGGGAGGGTAGCTGCTCTCGGCATGATGGGAAAAACGTCCGACATTCGTACTGTGCCTTACTTCTGGACGGCCATGTTTGGTAAAAGCATTCGCTATGCAGGTAAACAAGATGTTGATTACTAAGCGCTGTGTTCAGTACTCATCCAGGCTCCAGGGTCGGCAAACCTTCCGTTCTGTTTCCCGTTTAAGGTTACGGGGACGGTTTCGATGACGTGATCATCCAGGGAGATTTAGACGAGCTGAAATTTGTGGCGTTCTACACCAAGTAAGCGAATTACAGCATCACATCACGATCTTAAGCAGGTTGCTCACTCGACCTGAAATGAGCACGGAATGAATCTGGACTGTCCAAATACTTTAGTCTGGGCCGAGGGTGCCCCCGCGTCACAGAATAAACAAGCGTAGCCTTTTTTCCTGTAGGAATGAGGAGGTGATCGCTGTGGCCAGTATGAACTACGATCCCATCGTGTCTCGGGTCGCTGAGGTCTTTTGTTCGGGAAAGACGATTAAGAAGCGAGACGTGGAGTAAGTGCCTTCCTCCCTCCGTTCTCCCAAGCTCAGTTTGGTCCATAAAATCATTATTATGTTGTTGTTGTTTTTTAATTTTTAATCACGCTTTCACAAAATGAAGGATGTTCACCCACGGCAAGTATGGCTGCACCGCTGATCCGCTTCGCTGTTCTTTCATTTGAGCGGTTGAAGCATTTTAAACATGATGGCGGCTTGTTTTTTTTTCTCGCAGGACGGGAGATATCTCATGGCTGATAGACAAAGGGTCACAGTGATTGATCAGGATCTCTCTCGGCGCCAGCGCTGCCTGAACTGGACGGGCGTACCTTTTTGGATCCTTCACCGTACTTAACAGTTGGTAGCAGAGATGGCGGGTGGAAGTTAGAGTGTTTAACTGAAAACCAGATTGTATTCGTTTTCCCCAGTGCTCCGAGGTCCAAGTGTTGCGTTCCGCACACCCGGAGAGGCGTAGGCGACGTCTTATTTGGACCTCGGAGAAAACAAACGTGGGCTCACATGTGACGTGACTCTACTTTTATTTTAATCTGTAAATACCTCTAACTGTTGGTCTAATGAATGCTCAGCTTAAAAACAAACGAGGAAGCGTCTGTACAGTGTTTATAAGGAGCAGCCGAGGTCGGGTTTGTACATGCACGTTGTATAGAGTTCCGTTGTAATTGATACGAGCACTGTATGCTGTTACACCACGCTAGGACAAGTGAACCATAATTCATTCTGACCCTCTTGCTTTAAAATCATTCTGGTTGCCAAGGCTTTTTCCTGGTCATGCGGGGGCACCCCTGGGCTCCCACAGACCCAGCTCACTGGACACAGAGGGACTCCTGCATGCATGGCCTGGGATCTTTAGAATTCCTACGGGTCCGGGGGTGTCCCCGCATGGTGAGGTGGTGTTCTGATCGATCAATAGATAACAAGCAGACTGAATGTTCCTTTTGTTATAAAGCATGTGAGGATGATCATACACCGTACCTCTTATGGAACTCCAGTTGCCTTGCTGGTTAAATGCACACCTCTATATAATTAATAATAATGATAGATTCAATACTGTATGCTCGTATTTGATTGGTTAGTCGATTAATGATTACTAGATGCACTAGAATGCAATAATTCTAAACGCTGATCTGCTAGTTTGGACCTCCTGAAGCTTTTTGGTACTAACTCAGGGATAGGAGGGTAACGTCCTTGTTATATCGGGGGGGGGCTGTTTCAGAAATAAACTCGTTGCTTGTAGATTCATCTTTTTCCTGTCCGGTTTTACACTTTGTGTGTCTTGTTCTGTTGAACATCGGGTACTTCTACGGATTCTGGGTAACGAATCCTTTTCTATTGTTACGTTTGGGCGAATGCGACACAGACGCAGCCCAGAGAATCCGAGGGACTTGAACCTTTTGGGCTAGCCTGTACAAAGCTACAGCATAATCACAAAGCAAGCCGAGTTTTAATCCTAAGATCACAGCACACAGGGGCAAACATCAAGGGAATGACAACCTTTAAAACGTGATTACAATTTAAAACAGACGGCACAAGCTCGGACTGATGGGTTATGATCGGTCATATTTCACAGTTCAGTACGGTACAGATTCTGCCGTCAAGAAATATCCTTATATAAAGTCAAGAGTACAAATGATAATATTACCTCATTATATAATCATTATTATAATAACATAATTATTAATGCCAAGGATACCCTTAATATCTATAATAACAATAATAATAACACTGATAATTATTATAATGATTGTTTTAGGAGTATCTGACCTGTTTTACATTCTAATAATTAATCTATCGATACAATAAAATGTATTATAATAATTAAACAAGGCATAAAAAAATAAGTGAATTATTATTAAGAATAATAATAATAATAATAATAATAATAATAATTAATGATAACAATGGTTGTTTTTTAGCATACCAATTTGAATATTATCTAAATAAAATATAGGATAAATAAACGCAGCAAGACTTCTCGTGAATAATGAAATCTTTACGACATTATAAATATGAGCTTATTTTTTTAAAGAGTCAGTCGTACGGGACAGGGTGTGCCAAATATCTACAAAGGGCATGATTCCCATGTGCTAAGATTTTGTGTTTTTACACTCACATTAGAGGGAGCGGCTCAGGCTGCAGCACTGCTCTGTACGACGAGAAATAAATGCTGGTGTTAGATCACAGTCGACGGAAAGGCACTGGCATATTCTTCTTCTTCTTATTATTATTATTATTAATAATAATAAGATCTGGACGTGCTTTGCTGGTGTTTCTGAGTGTAAGTGCCTGTTGTGTATCGATGATGTTTGTATAGATGCAGGTTAAAAGTCGTATTCCGCTGCACACTGCTTAAGATATTCTTCATAAAGTCTCTTCTGTGGAGAGGAACAGAAATCAGGGAGGCGTATTTATGCATTATTCAATGTTTCTGGAAGACGGTACGACCCTAGGAACATCTGTACCTTTTTGTCTTTAATGATGTCGTTAACATAATCGCTGCACTCCTGAAGTCTCTTCTTTTCTTTCTTTGTGAGAGTCTGACTTCTCTGGCTGGAAGGGAGATACCAAACCCAAAAAAAACCCATCCTTTGGTGTACATGTGTACCTACAGCGCCCTCTAGTGTTCCTAAAACTGTATTGATTATTAGACCGGGTTCTTACCGTGCAAAGTAGCGCGAGAGCCAGAAGAGGAAGTAACACAGTGCGCTGAAGGAAACGAGCACAACTATCTGTCCATCTTCAGGGATCCAGTCCCACAGATACAGCACTACCGACTAAAGGAGGAAAACACCAGGAACCATCTCATCCTGTTCCGGTTTTTTGGAGGTTTTATGTAAGAACACATCACATACGGTAGATATGAGGAGAAATCGGACCGTCCCCTTTCCCAGCAGGGCGTCCAGATCGTCGGGAGCGAGGGTACTGATGAGGAAGCTGAGGATGAAGATTACAGGAAGGAAGACGGCCAGGACTCCACAGAGGAAGGCGTTAAAACGGCTGCTCTTATTATAGCTGGCAGCGGATCTGCAGGCCAAAGAAACAAACCGTGGATTATTGCAACACCCGCTTCAATACTTCAAGCTTTGGCATTTCTTATTTCACCTGCCCGCTCACGCTGGAATAAAAGAAACCGTTTTTCTCTTAACTCCAGCCTTTGAAGGTTTGTTTTACCAAAAACGACTATGCTTGAAACAGCTTTACGGGAACGGGTTCCACTCGTTTTAACACGGTTCTTTAAAGCGTTCTGTTCTGGAATCTGATGGGAGCTTCACACCCGACTTGGGATGGAAGAGACGAAACCTTAGACGCTTTAGTTTGGGGGATTTCTGAGGTCGCCCCCATAGGCGGCCCCGTATTTTCCCTCTGAGCGGATAAAACGAGATAAGGTAAATAACGCAAACAGTTTCTTTCTTAGGGAGGAAATGTTGTAATGGTTTTATATTACAGTTTTATACTTTAATACCTGCTATATTTTAATAACTTTTTCTGACCTGTCCTGCTGTAGCTTATTGCTGATGGTGGAGGTGATGAGGTCACAGTCTTTCTCCAGCTGGTCCAAAGTCTTCTGCACAGCCTGGTTTATGCTTTTCTCGATCGTCTCACACACCTCGTCGATCTGGTTCACACACCTGCTCGGCTGTTCACACACACACACACACACACACACACACACACACACACACACACACACACACACACACACACACACACACA
>JAUZST010008927.1:0-13281 GCA_034779995.1 Parotocinclus haroldoi
GACATGCAGACTCCACACAGAAAGGACCCAGGCCGCCCCACCCTGGGATTGAACCCGGGACCTTCTTGCTGTGAGGCGGTGGTGCCACCCCACCGAGCCTAATCCGTTAACCTAGCGCATGTCTTTCGACTGTGGAGAGAAACCAGAGCACCCAGAGTAAACCCTGCTCTGGCCTTACAGTCCACATGGTCTTACAGTCCATGTGGGTTAAGGCCCGACAGTGGGCCACCCAAGGAAGATGGGTTCCTGTTTGACTCCTCCCAAGGATTCTTCCTTACAGTGTTTAGGGAGTTTTTCCTGTCCACTGTCACCCTAAGGCATCTCAAAAAAGGGGGAGGGGTTCACCTTATAACTTAGGAAACAATCTGAAACTGCTTGGCAACAAAACTCACTTGATTTCACTTGAACAGTGGCGGCTTGAAAGAGGTGGGATTTAAACCTTAGTCCCTTACCTTAACCACCACGTCCCATACGGTGCTGCCCACTGAGCCACCACTGAGGATTCTTCACGCAGGCTTTGATTTTAGCCTGGAACATAAACAGGTATAAACAAAGCACTTTGTGTCACAACCCACACCGTCAAAATGAACCTCATTCTAAACCAATGGCAGGGCACTTTGGGGTGAAAAAAACTGCACTTATCATCTCTTATTGGGATTTTCTTTTCTACTCTAATGAAACATCCCCTATTTTTTTTTGTCCGCAGCGTATATCAAGAGAAAGGGTGGATCAACGGGTTCACCGGTAAACCCCCAAATTAAATGAGACTCGTAGAGCAAAAGCTTAAAGGCAGGGCTCAGTGCCAAAGCACAATGGTGGCTCAGCAGATATGGCTCTGAATTCCAAATCTGAAGGTCGTGGGATCAAATTCCAGCGTCTAGAGCCTTTGAGCGTTTCGGCTCAAATGTACATAACCCTAAAGGGCTTTTGTAATTGAAATCACTGTTCTGATAATGCAGGCATTCAGGTTGCAATTGTTAAGAGTAGAGCACCAAAATAGGTACGGGCAAACTCGTGCACTCACCGTGTGAAAGTTTAACTTTAACTCACGGGAATCCTTACCTGGCCGGATCTGTGCTGTCATTAAGCAGGTGGAACCGGGTATTAGGGATGAGTTGTGTAAACCAAACACAGGTTTGAGGTTTTTTTTAAAAAAAAAAAAAGGCTATTATGAGACGAAAGATGGAAAATATCTCAAGGGCGCAGGATAAAGTTACCCAACACGCCATCAGTCGATGAGCTCACCTCTGATGTCACCAGCACTCCTGGGAGAGAAACACATCCAGTAAGTCGTGTACCAAACAGTACGTGAGTCCTGTGCTGCTGAGATTCTCATAAACCTTCCATAATGGTGCATTCGACCCCGAAACGGGGTCAGGTCTGTCTGACGCAGACTGAAAGGGTGTTTTGTTTTGTGGAGGACGTTTCTCGTTTTTACACAATTGGGTTTAATTGGGGTAACTTACCAAAAGCACTACGCCCAGGAAAGGCCCAGGTGACAACGAACGTCATATTTAGAGCTTGTTAAGTGAAGATACCGATTTTACGTCCAAGTTTGGTTCATATGTTTACTGCCCCCAAAATGCAGGGGTGGTCAGTAATGAAGCACAAGTGCTATTTTAGGTAAGTGTGCTTTACTTGATTATTTCTGACACGGTTTACTTACTACTTTTCGAAAGGAAAATCTGTACTCCCAATTTCACCCAGCCCTGTTACATCGTTCATAGCCAAATTCAGAGAAACCGGGCCTGTGGACGACAAGCTACGTTGTGATCGTCTGAAGAACCGCCACCGAACAAGAAACGTTTATAATGGTAACCTAAACAGGGAAACCGGAGTTTCAGGTTACACATAGCATCAGTGATTGTCAATAGACTGTGTGCTCCTAACCCACAAGTAACTGCATTTTCTCTTTTCTCTCAGAGCTGATGTTCCGGTACCAGGTCCAGCTCCACACATTCAGATGTTCCTCCACCTCAGCATCACTCTACTGGTCTCCATCAACAGAAACCAGTCCCTCCATCAGTGGGAGTGGCAGTGGTTTTATGGCTAATTTAAATTGTATGATTGATTTAAATTGTATTATTTAATTATTTTTACTATTACTACAACTTAACTATTTCTATTAACATCCAGGCCAGCCATGGAGGTCGGGTCCCTCTTTGAGTCTTGGTCCTCCCAAGGTTTCTTCCTTCTACATTCAATTATAAAGATTAAAGATAAAGATTATAAAGCTGCTTTGAGACAATGCTTTATTGTAAAAAGTGCTATATAAAGACTCTTGAAATATAATTTGAAATATGACTCTTGATTCCAGGATTTACAAAAATATATCTATTTTCCGCATTAATTCATTTAATAAAAAGACCAGTAAGCTTCTTTATAATCTTCCCTATAAGGAAAGCATCTCTGTGATGAGTAAGTGCTTGATCATTATTTCTAGCTAACAGCAGTTCTGCCTAATCATTACTAAATGTGAGGGGCTCTGGCAAAAGCAAGCACTTCTCTCCAGGGCAGGCACCAAAACGTTTACGTTTACGTCATTTAGCAGACGCCCTTATCCAGAGCGACTTACAATTCATACAGTCTTACAATCCTAGCAATTGTGGGTTAAGGGCCTTGCTTAAGGGACCCAACTTTGGTAGCTTGGCAGAGGTGGTATTTGAACCTTCTGGTCCATAGTCCAATACCATAACCACTAGGCCGCTACAGTCCCACGATTGGCTTCAAACAAAAACTACACTTTCAAAAGTGAATTTGGAATGTTTTCCCCCCAAAAATGTCACTTTTGATTAAAAAAAAAACAGATACTCTTCAAACTCAATGTGAACTGGCCACATCTCAATACCGCCTGACGTCTTAAAGCGACAGTTAAGTGTTCCGTCCGTTCATTTAACGAATAAAAAAGACGCTTAACTTTCTCTTCCCCAAAAATTTGATTGATATTCAGACTAAAAGGTTGCTTTCAAGCCACGTTTGATAGAGTATCCGTCCAGTAAAAATGCCCGAGAACGATGAAACGCACAGAAAGCTGACCAAGTTCAACATTTGTTTTGAAAGACTTCAAAACAAAAAGAAAAGAAAAAGTTTAAAAAGTCATAAGTTGGTCCAGTTGTAACCGATTCTAAAATGAATTTCCATTTCGATTTTTGGTGAGAAGAGTATGGTTTTGGCAGAGTCCCTGACACGCGGTCTGCTTGCTCAACACACACCCAGCCTTCATGACCCGGGACATAGCATTGAATCTCAAAGGCTTCTGGCTTCTATTGAAACACACATAATACAGTGACAGGAACTGAACCTCCGGATTTATGCTACCTACGGAATACAACAAAGAGGAATTACAGAATACGATAAACCATAATTTAACATTAACGTCCTGGCTAACCAGCTTAGGAAAAAAAATAAATCGATTACCAAACATACTAGCTAGGACTCACTTCCACTCAGTGCCTGAGCTGATTGTCACCCTTCCTCCTTCAATCACAGCATGATTTAATCACTTTAACAGAAGCCATTTGAGAACAATAACCACTAACTGGATTAAATCATCTCTCTAATTGCTCTAATCTCTCGTTGATCAGAGAAACCTATTAAACATCGATTAGGGAATTACCATCAAGCTTTGTTTACTTTAAGCAATGGAATGGACGGCCTGAGTGATTGTTCTGACCAACGTCTCAAGGTTCAACCATTTCATTCAAATTTTACACTGGGTTCGGTTCGGCAGAATAAGGTCAAAGGCAATCTCACAACGGATTACAGATTCTCTTTCACAACCAGTCACAGAGCTGAAGTGGAACTTTACACACACACACACACACACACACAGAGGGTAAACTGTGTTCTGTAAGCCAAAGCAAGGTCCTAGCCCTACATGGCATGTCCCGCTGCCTGCCGAAAAGCTCAGCATCCTGAAGGACTGATCCCACCTCATCTATCACCTGTGCGAATGTTCTGCCCTCAGTGAAATGCTACAGGTCAAGTAAAAGACCCACTTGTTTGGGATAGGATTATTTTCCTAATCCATCCTCCCACTGAACTCTGCTCTAAAATCACACACATCATAATCAATAATCCATGTGCAATACTGTTTAATTCCTATTCACTGGCTCACAGGCTAAAGAATATTTATGACACGACTTTAACCATCGCAATACTTTTATAACCGAAATACCTTCGACACAAGCTAATTTTTTCTAATGTTTGTGTCCATTTATAACATCTAGGTGAAATTTGAACTTTCTGTATTTCTTCCTTCTTGTATTTCTTTCTTTTCGTTCTTTCTTTCTTTGATTCTTTTTTTCTTACTTTTTGTTCTTTGTTTGTTTGTTTCTTTTCTATTCATTCATTCTTTTCTTTCTTTCTTCCTTCCTTCTTGTCTTTCTGTTCGTTCTTTCTTCCTTTCTTTTGATTCTTTCTTACTTTCTTTCTTTCTTACTTTCTTTCTTTCTTTTTTACTTTCTTTCTGTTTCTTTCTTTCATTTATTCTTTCTTTCGTTCTGTTTTTCTTTCTTTCTATTAATGCTTTTTCTTTCTTTCTTTCTTTCTTTTAATTCATTCTGTCTTTCTTGTCTTTCTTTCTTTCTTTCTTTTCATACTTTTAAGCAGCTTTTGACACAGGAAGGACATATGAGCTCCACATAGGAGGATTTCGAGCTCGGGATCCATCTCTGTAGCTTTGCCGTCCGCACCTAATGCTAATCCACCTACCTGGATCAAAGCACATGGAGAAAGCCCACATGGCCATGGAGAGAACGTACCAAACTCCTCACACACAGCAACAGAAGGAGTGGATCAAACGTTGCCTGTAGCCAAGCCATACAATAAATAATGAAAGTAATTACATTACGTTTATAATTAACCTAATGTTCAACACATTTACGTTCATGATTTCCCCATATTATTAAATTGGCCATGTCACAGGAAGTGCTGTTCCTCACCTATTCTTTCTTTCTTTTGTTTGTTTGTTTCTTTCCTTTCTTTCTTCCTTTCTTTCTTCCTTTCTTTCTTTCTGTCTGTCTGTCTGTCTGTCCTCTGTCTGCTGCAGGGCCTTTTAGGAGACCCGGTCTACAGCTGCATCTGATCCTCTGTGGAAAGTGTCTCGCACCTGCCATAAATCAAATATCAACAAGTAGCCACTTGTGTGGCAAAACTAAATTCTCTTTTTAACGTTGCACATGATCTGTCACAATCAACAGCTATATTTGCCAGCTTGCCCCGGGACCTGGATGTTGTGTAATATTCCTTGTTGTGATTCGTGAAGATGAATCGTGAAACAATGAACTCTGACTGGCAACAAGGAATCAGCGTCTGAAAGGAAGAGGGTGGAGGAGGTTATGAGATTAACACCCTTTACAATTGCAACACCTAGCCAGAGGCTACTTATAGTAGGGAATCGCCTAAATTGTGCTCTAAGTCATACATCATGAGAAGAGCATACGGTATTGCCGTAAATTCTGCCTGTGTTTCAGAAATAATCTACATTTATATTTATGTCATTTAGCAGAGGCTCTTGTGCAGAGCGACTTCCAATTCATACGGTCTTACAATCCAAGCAATGGTGGGTTGAGGGCCTTGTTCAGGGACCCAACTGTGGCAGAGGTGGGATCTGAACCCTGGACCTTCTGGTCCATAGCCCAGTACCTTAACCACTAGGTCACCACAGTCCCAATCTATTTTTGCTGTCTAACCTTGCAAAATCCTTAACGTGGGATTTAATCTGAACACGCTGTCTCCTTGTTTTGCGCTTTCGCCTTTTAATTCTTACAGCAGTTGTCTCATCGCATTACTCACATTGAGACACACACCCACATCCACCCACACCCTTACCCGCAGCAGTTCCACAGCAGTTGTTCCAAACAAGCTCGGCTTACGACATCTGTTCCATTACAAGCCCAGATCAGCATTTTAGCAGCCGTACCAAACATTAGCCGGCGTACGTCAGCCTTGCCCGAGATCTGCTGTGACAAATGAAAGACTACGAGCTTTCAGCTGCTGCTCTGATTCATTAAACATCTTGAGCACTCACCTAATGTGAGTTAGGGGTGATGACGGCGAACAAGGACAACTTTATTTCAGTTAAAATCGGCTCCCTTTTCGAGTCCTGGTCCTACCACGGTTCCTTCCTTCTACATTCACAGGGAGTTTTTCCTTGCCACTGTCGCCTTAGGCTTGCAAAATTTGGGATTGGCCTTTTAAGATAATGTAAGATTGTTAAGCTGCTTTGAGACAACGCTCCGTTGTAAAAAGCGCTACAGAGATAAATTTGACTTGACTGTTTTATAACGTGGCTTTTAGGGCATACTCACACTGTGTACAGTTGCCTTGTACCGTGCCGGAGCATGATTGCCACCCCCAAACCCAATCCATCCAAGATGCCTCAGAGCACAGAGTAAGAGCATAAATTAATCCCTTACCCATGCGCTTCTGTTGATGAAAGCGATTGATGAAGATCACGAGGTGTTCAGCTTAAGTTGGCCTCCTTTGCCTTTGTGCACTGAAATTCCTCAAGAACATTGTTTTTAAACATTCCAATCGTTTCATCACTCATTTGACGACAAGCTGGAAAGACTCTGTCTGCCCTGAATGCTGTTTGCGTACGAAATCAATCTGTCGACATCACATTATTATTTCGTATTTAAAAATTCATGACTAGCCCTAAATTCCCTAAATTCTTTTATTTGGAATGCCTTGGAGGTCTGAAATGAGGTGCTTATTTTTAACAAATGAGTTAAGTTGACCAGAAGAAAAAAAAAACGTACACTATCTGAGGTTAATTCTGTCTGCAACAAAGTAAAAATATAAGTAAATATAAGAAAAATTAGTATTTAAATTAACCCACTGTGGGTTTTTTTTTATTATTGGCATTATCCATACTGCTCCAACCTTCCTCATTTCTCATGTCGGGATGTAATACCAGACAGTCAGTGGTGCCACTGACCAGAAGGTTGACAGTTCAAGTCTCAGCACTGCCAAACTGCCACTGCTAGTCCCTGAAAAACAGTGGCGCCCACGGACATTTTTCATAGGGGTGGCCAGATGGGGCCACTGAACATTTTGAGCTGGCACACCAAAACGAAAGCTTAATTTCAGGAAGTCTAACACTGTAGCATATAGATTAATTACTGATGAATTATCTGACGTGCGTAGACTAATATGATGCCGTGAACATTTGACAGTACAACAACATCGCGTGATGTATTTGTACACCTGTACATATATTGTGTGATTCGTCGCTCTTCAAATAATTCCCCTGTTTCTTAAAAAGACAAATATAAAGGTTTAATTTCAGTGAGAGCATTAACCATAATAAACAAATCATTTACTGAAAACTAAAAAACGTGGTAAAAACATCACACAGAGGTTTCCAATTCTTTTTTGATACAGCTTTACTTAACTTGAACTGCAGACTTTTTATGTTTATGTTTATGTAAACAAATATATTATAGGCTAATATAGTATATATATATATATTATTATTATTTGGACATATGTTATAGTCTGTGTCCGAAAATGTACGTACCACTTTTTCATGACGCTTCGTTTTCTATTTCCTTTTATTTATATGGTCATACAACCACTGTAAACATGTACATTCATCAACAGAACCCAGTCCCACCAGAGTGCAGGAACTCCCTCCATCGTTTAGTTACTAAGAGGCGATGTGCCTCCCAGGACCTCCCACTGAGGACTGATTTTAAAATCTATTTTGTTACTTATTTTATTACTAACTTAAATATTATTATTGATTTGAATTATATTATTTACTTTATTTTACTATTACTTTAATATATGTATTAAGTATTTACTTAATTCACATCTGGGCCACCCAATTAGGTCGGGTCCCTTTTTGAGTCTTGGTTCCTCCCAAGGTTTCTTCCTTCTTTATTTTTTTAAGAGTTTTTCCTCGCCGCTGTCGCCCTAGGCTTGCTCCGTTTGGGGGATTGGCCTTTTAAGATCCTATAAGATTGTAAAGCTGCTTTGAGACGATGCTCCGTTATAAAAGACGCTATAGAAATAAATTTGAATTGAATTGAGTTTTAATGATTAACGACAAGTCGATTCTTTAGAAATCTGTTTTAAAATCTTAATCAAACCTTGAATCACCCTGGACATGTCATGAAATGTCTTTTTTTCTTCATGTTTTATAACTGTAAGAAAGTGCATGGTGCCACCCAGGTCAGTCCGGTACTGCACCTCCACCTCTGACCAGAGAGGGCGTCGGAGAGGTTTAGTTCTTATAGATAGCGAAACTACATTTCCCAGAATGCACAGTGGGCTAAATTGCCCAAAAGTCCTGCAGATGGATGCAAGGGTTTGAAAGTCTGAATAAAAGTCTCCTACGTAAAGCTATGGTACTATTTATAGTTGTTATAATTATGTAACTAAGATTAACAAGCGAATGTGTTATGTGCATATTTTAGAGCTTGCCTCCCACGCCGCGCGCGCGCGTGTGCGTGTGTGCGTTTCAATTGTTCACACAGCTAAATTAACCTGTTATGCCTAATCTTAGTTGTTTCAAAATCCATGTTTACAAACGCGCATTCAACATAAATATCAGATAACATTTTTTTTAGATAACAATTGATAATTGAACAATTAATAATTGTTTATTACTGGTGTTCGTCTTTTTAAACGCCTCCCCATCTGATCGATCTCTTTCTTCACTCTTTCCATTCTTGTTCACCTTTCGGCCACAAGGTGTCAGTGTTGTCTAAAGCATGGTCTCGCAACTCCACGTTTACTTATGTAATGCAATTACGTCCCGATTTATTGTTGTTGGTACAGGATGGCTCAGAAGGGTTTATAGAGGAAATAATAAATAGATCGATATTCGAGTGTTTTTAACCCAGCGTCCATCTGCTACATCTGGAGAAGTATGTATGTAAATCTAGGCAAACGTTTTATATAAAGCCGTATTTAATCAGTATGTTTTAAAACAGACCTGCTGTATATAGGCTCACTGGCCACTTTAGTAGGCACGCCCGTTCAACTGCTCGCTTGCACACATCTTTAATCATACATTCACACTGCATTTATTGGAGAAAAAAAAAAAAACCGAATGAAGTTCAACGGAATGAGGAAGAAAGGCGATTTTAGCGAACGTGGCGTTTTCAGAATCTCTAGGATTTACAGAGATTGCAAGAAACATCGCCCGTCTGATGAGACTCCATTTCTGTTACCACGTTCATATTTGGCGTAAACATGAAATCCTGGGTCCATCCTGCCTAATATTGATGGTTCAGGCTTCTGGTGGTGCGATGGTGTGTGGGATTTTCGTGGTACATTCTGCACCCCTTGATACGACCTAAGCACCGTTTAAACCCTTTGTTGCCGAACATGTGCACCCCTTTATGAGCACAGTGGGCCGTCTTCTGACAACACGACGATGAGTTTCACATCATGGAACCCTGAACAGGGAGACATGTCAAGAGACCTGAAAACGAAGAACAAGACTAAGGGGTTGGGTTTGTACAGGAGGAGAAGAGCAGGGCTTTTCCCTGTGGAACGAGAAAGGGGTCAAAAAGGAGCTGTGTAGGATGATCTAGCTCCAGGGCTGTTCCGAGTGCCCATCATCCTGATGCTCAGAACTTAATTAACCATTGTTAACGATGCCTTCTAATCTGCAGGCGCACGAAAGCTAACTTTTAATCCTTGGATCATTATGTGTTAGACAGCCAGGTTGCTCGAGTGTTCTCGTACAACACAAAGGCTTGGGGCTTTCAGAACTTTGTTTCAGTTAGCTCTCTGGCGAGTGCAAACCACATTTTAGCCATCAGCTAATGATGTTCAGCTCTTACTGACATTAAATCATAGCTACCAAAGGGAATTTGAATAAAAGGGTAAGTGGTGACAGTAGTTAAAGCTTTGGGCTGAAGGTTGAGTGGTCTAATCCTCTCCTCCAAGCTGCCAATTTTAAGGCCCCTGAGCGAGGTCGTTAAGCGCTAATGCACAATTATAAGTCACCCTGGATAAAGCTGTCTCCTAAACAGGACTGTAATAAAATTATGTCTCGGCGATCTGGTGAAAAACAAATCACATCACAATTTTTAAGATACTTATTTTTAATTGTTATTATTCCTAACATCACGCTGGTTTTCACAACAGCGCAACAAACCAAATTAGTTTCTACTCTTATAAGTCTCTATAATACTCTATTATACTCTAGTAATACTCTAATGTACTCTGTAAGACAACAGCAGAACAACACATAACTCTGTTTGTTGATTTGACAATGGAATTGGCACCAATGGCTGTGCAAGGTTGACATCAATACTGGTCTGACTCGCTCTTTAGAGCGCAATTTAAAGCAACCAATTAACCTAACTCGCGTGAGTAAACCCACATGGACATGGGGAGGGTCCCACACAGGCGGAGTCTGAGGTCGGTACTCGAGGATCCTCGCAACGAGGATCAGAAGTTTGGAGAAATCACTTTGAAATGCTTTATTTTTGTTTTAGTTCCGCTCTGTTGCTTGCTGTTCTCTTGTCCTCTTGTTGTAATCTCTGAATTTCGGGTTGCTCTGTTGTTTCCGCAAGGCGTTCCCGTCTTGCCATTTCTATTGCGTACAGATTCTGCATAAAATTGTCACCCTGCCCACCCTTACATGGAACGTATGCAGGGCGCTTTAAGGCGTATTCGTTTCAAAGCGTTTCTCTGTCTGGCTTTTATCGCTCCTCACTCATAACCTCTGTAATTCCCTGGTCAGAGCGGTTCAGTTTTATTAGAGCCATTAAACAAACTCATCATTAAAGAAACTCCCCATCCGATCGGACCAGACTTGCAATCTGATCATATGACATTTAACAATATTATTGTTTGTAGATCTGCCTTGCTGCTGCAGCCTGAACCTGGGTGACCTCACGTCCCCTGAGCGTTTGATTGGCGAGGCTCCACACAGATCATATCTAAAGCTGGTTAGGTCCAGCCGGATGAAAGCGAGCAGCAGAAAGGTCATCATAACCCAATCACGTCGTCTAACGCGCTTTGGATGGATTTCTACTCCGGGATTGATTTAACCGGCATCAATCGGGCCGATTGATGAATATGCATTGTTATAAGGAATAAATAAATCCGAACGTGCCGAGATATGAAATTCCCAGCCCTGTTGTGACCCCTAATCGGATTGATCCGAGCTTGACTCCGTCCAGAAATATATTGTAACATTTCGTAGGGGAACAAAAGAAGTCGGGCCCTGAAGGAGCCTTAATGCATTTACGATGAATGCAAGACGTCCTGTCGAACGAGTCGGGGACAAGACGCTCCGAGCGGAAATATATTAAGACTAATGTTCCCCTGGCCGCCGTCTTGCACATGCCAATAGTGGGAGGCAGAGCCATGCATCGTGGGCCCAATTGAGCCCGGTGGCGTTTCCCCAGCCCCGGCGTGAGTCAGACCTCGATGCTAGGCCTCGTTCCATCACTGTCAGGGTGTAATTAGATCAACACTAACCTCCCCCTCAACAGCAGCTCCCATACATCAGACCCTTTCACATGGCATTTCCGTCCATTTGTTCCATTAGCGCGGCCGGAGCGGACCGCCTCGCTCGGCTTGGCCGCACCGCTGCAAACGGATGCATTAGACACTATTAGGCCTGCTGGGTTGGAGGCCACGATTACAGAGGATTTGCAGGAATGACTGATTATTGGGAGCAAAGTGGTTTTTATCTACATTAGGGCTCAAGTTTGAGCGTGAAAACCTGACATGTCCTGAAACGACAAGTCTCTCGGTCGGTGGCAAATCTATATTCCATGTATTATTTATTATTTCCCCTAATAATCACCGTTATTGGTATTTGTTTATAGGCGCACTATGTAGCCAGGACCGGACGGTAAATCCTCACTAACTTGGCAACACGCAAAGTACGTGCACGAACGTTTGGGCGATTAGCGGCATCGGTTTGGTGTCATTTTTCACACCTGGGTTTTCGAAGGGGCTTTGGGCTGCTTGCTGTTTTTGTCTGCTGATTGGATTGTGGACGAGCACAAATATTAGCAATACACGTTCCTTACAGCTGTGCTGGGATCAGTGGTGGCTCCTGGTTTTTTATTTTCTTTTGCTGCCTTCAGAACCGCCTTCGTCCTTCGAGGCATAGATTCGACAAGGTGCTGGAAACAGTTTGAGATGATTTAAGGTGGCAATCATAGCGTTGTACTGTGGAAGTAGCCACCCGAAGCTGGTACACTGTAAGTAGTACTGCTATATTTGTCCTTCCTCTACCTTTATGTTCTATATAAACTAAATCTACACAAACTGGTTTGCATCCTCTCGTTCAGTCTCCGGTCCACCTGGCTGATCTTCTGCCTGTAAGAATAGCCTTTATATGTACATTACAGCACCCCTGAAACCACTATGCCGCTACGGTAATGTCTGGGCAGCACCCATTGACGTGCATGCCTGCATTTTACTCTTACATGTCGGAGTATCGAATGCTCTTAAAACCCCATTCGAGTCGACGTTCCGGAGTCGCCGAATAAGGACGAGTGTTCTTCGGTTTATCCAGCATATGGATCATGTGTGTGCAAAGGAATCATAAATCAGTAGTGAGCAAAGTGTGAGGCAACATCTGCAGACCAGGGTTGCTCTGACCCGAACGCCTGGCTCGGCTAATAAAATATACCCCATAAATATTTAATCCCACAACATGGAAGAAATTCTTTCTATTTGAAATCCATGCTGAATAAATCCATTCCGGTGTCTAGGGCTGCAGGGCCAGGAGTCTAGGCTGGGCAAGGTGATATTTTATTATATTTTATTTATTTCCTGAAAATAGTCCGGGTCTGCATAGGCAAATCAATGCGTGTCAGAACGCAAGGTCAATACGAGGCAGAGTAATAAAGCGTTGTGCGGTTAGGAACCGGTTGGGGTGCTGGTACAGGCCAGATTTTCCTCAAACTTTTTCAGATGGATCTTTTAACCGAAACATTTATCTTAAATACGTGGTGACTTTAAGGAAGGCTGGCTTTAAGATAACAAGAGAGCTTTGGATCATTTAGGTTCTATGAAATGGATGTTGATCGAACATGACCTTTAAAATATCAATCCATCCATCCATCCATCCATCCTTCTATATATCCATCCATCTCTCCATCTGTCTAACTATCCATCCATCCATCCATCCATCCATCCATCTATCTATATATCCATCCATCTCTCCATCTGTCTAACTATCCATCCATCCATCCATCCATCCATCCATCTATCTATATATCCATCCATCTCTCCATCTGTCTAACTATCCATCCATCCATCCATCCATCCATCCATCTATCTATATAT
>JAUZST010008928.1:0-13281 GCA_034779995.1 Parotocinclus haroldoi
ATAATCCATTCTTAATAATAAGGAATCTAAACAAGAATACACCTCTGAAACTGTAGAAGTTGTGTTTTTTTAAGAGACAGAAGGACAAGGGTGGGGGTTTTCGTTGAGGGGTTTATTATTTATTATTGTGCTAAAAACAACAACAAAAAATAATTTCCTACCACCAGTCTACACTTAATGAGAAAATGAAAAGAGTGTAAAAGTATTAAAAGCAAAAACTATTATTTCACATGAACAGTATGTTCATGAGCAGTACCTTTTGCTATGGGACTTTAGCATTGGCAATTGCTATGGCAGTTTAGCACAGGAGGCCTCCCACTTCTCTTGATCATCTTTGTGATGTTTCTACACCTTGTTTGGAATCCATGTGGTAAATTTATTTAATTGGACACATTTTGGAATAGTAAAATGGTAAGTTTGAAATGACCAGGACTCTCCCTAGAGCTGACCAAAGATCATTTCCAAAGATTCTGTGTACAGATGGGATAAAATCCAGAAGGTTAACCATCACTGCAGCACTTATATTTGGGCTTTATGGCAGAGTAGGCAGACAGAAACCTCTCCTCAGTAAAATACACACAAAAGCGTTACTGCAACTCTAAACTCCTAAACTGAAACTAAAGTGACAAGATTTCATGGTCTGATGCAACCATGTAAGGGTCCCAGATTGGTGTTTTCGGAAGCCCAGTGGGTTCAGGGGAGTGAAACAGCTTTATCTGGAAGATGTGAAATGTTGGAGGGATACATGTGTCTGGGAAATTTGATGTGAATGGAGGTGCATTTATAATTTTAACAATGGAAAAAGGAAGAATGTTTTGGGGTACTAGCTGATATCAACTTCTCAGATTAATTGCTTATTTGGGTCAGGTTGGACAGGGGCAGGTGCTAAGGTGATAAGGTCCTAGACCTTGGCTACCTCTGCGGCCCAGTAAAAAAGTGCCATAGACGAAGTGAGCTGGGTTAAGTGTGCTGCATGCTTTCTGAATTTCCAGGTGAATCATCTGTAAAAGTTGGTTGGCAAACCCCAGGAAGCATTATAGCTCCATGTGTCACAAGGGAGTGGGCCACTCTAACATTGCCTTGGTCTTGGTGGGGTCCACTTAGATGCACTGCCAACAAATCCAAAAAATAGCAGCTTCCACATGAAACACACATGGATCTGGGCCAGAACCTGAAGAACCTGGGTGGTGTGTTCTTCTCTGGCACCAGATGCTGCATTATGGAGATCCAGCTTGGAAACAGTGGTGACTTCCTGCAAGAGATAAAAAGCAGAGGAGATGGAAGCAGGTACTTGATTTTACAGAGGATTTTGGAGGTGATGAGATTGAGGGCTTGGTAGTCAATGCAGACTAAATCACTTAGACTAAAAAGACAAAAAAAAATCCTGTCCAGAAATCAAAGACTCCATAATATACTCCTTCATGGCCTATTTCTCAGGTCATAACAGGTCAGAGGCAGCTGGTAGGTAACTGAGCTTCTGGGAGTAGAGACTGTGATAAACCTAAGGCACCCTGTACAAATCCATGGAGGGTTCAGTCAGAGTCCACTATGGAGTCTTCTGGAACGTTCCTCAGGGTTGAGCTTTGGTATGGCCCAACTGTATGGTTGTGTGTGTGTGTGTGTGTGTGTCTGTGGCAGTGGAATTCACTACCGGGGTGCCGATCTGTGTGAGTGGTTATGGGCTGGAATGGTGTAAGTGCCTTGAGTGGTACTTCCCAGACAGCATTCCGGTAGGCATCCATCCAAGCATATAACCAGATCTACCTGGTACTGGAGGACAGAAGGCTGTCAGTTCATCCTTCAATTGTTCACTCAACCCATTGCATAAGACATAGCACAGAGTCATTCCAGCCGTAGTTGGTGCCTAACAACCAGAATTTGACAGCATAGTCACTGACCGACCAAGAACCCTGACACAGGTTGAGGAGGTGACTGGAAGCTGTCCCTCCGTGACCTTCGTGGTCAAACACCGCCCAGAACCAACTAGGAAAAAAATAGTTTTATGTACACAGGTTGATTGGTGATGAATTACAATTAGGTGTGTGAGTAACAGGAGGTGCAATCGTACATGATGTGGTAAACTAACTCTACCAATCTCAAACAAACAAACAAAATTGTTCACCTTAAGCACACAGCCAAGAAAACACAAAAGTGACTGAGGGACAACTCTGAGAATGTTCTTGAGTGGCTCAACCTGAGAGTTGACATGAAAATGATCTCCACCAACGGTCCCCATTAAACATCATCAACCTTGAGAGAAGACTGCAGAGAAGAATGTCAGAAAATACCAAAATCCAGATGTTCAAACCGTGTGGCATAATAAACAAAAAGGCTGAAGGCTGTAATCACTGCCAAAGGTGGTTCAATTAAGTACTGAGTAAAGAATTTAAATACTCATGTCAATGCAATATTTGAGTTTCTTCTTCAAATTTGCAAAAATTAAACTAAAATCTGTTTTCACTTTTTGTATTAAGTATTGGGTGCAGAATGATGGGGGCACAAGGGTGCAGCATAACAAAATGATACAATTGTTCAGTGATATAATTATATTTTACGTGACTCCATTATTCTGCCGGTTGATATAACCCATTTAGAACTCGATAGATTTAGAACTTGATATATGTGTTACTGCATACTCTTGCGTCCATTTTGTTATTGTATAGAACTTGTATATGCACTTTCCACTGTATATTTTACATCTTACTGGTATGTGCCACTCAACTTCTTGGGTTGTATCAGTTGTAAGTTGCTATGGATTAGAGTGATTTCCTACAGAATACTTGCATCACTGATTTATGCTGAGGCCTCTCTGTCTGCACTCTGTCACAGAAACGCCCAAGCACTGCAGAAGCAGTTGTGTGTGAGTTGAGGAATTCTTTCCAAAACTTGGGAATGGTATGTGGCTGTGTGTTTAGCTGATGCAGCTTATGCCTGAGTGCAGAGTCTGTGGCATGATGGATGAGGTTCAGAAAGGTCTCATCTCATTGCACATTAGAGTCTTTTAGACACGTTCCAGCCCCAACACACACTGCATAGCTGGGTCTGTTACTGTTGTTCCATCATTTACAGAGCTACTCCACCAGTCATCAGCTTCAAGCAGATCATCAACACAGTGACTGTGTGTGATACACACTGCAGAATAAAAGCTCTGGATTTTGGCTACTTGGTTTTAAAGCAGGGGGTGGTATGGAGGTGCAACGGTTAGCACTGCCACCCCACAGCTTCAAAATCTCTGGCTTAACCCCAAAGCCTGCCCCCAAAGAGCCCACATGCCCCCTCCCATCACATGTTTGAGTGTATGTGACCTACAATGGATTGGCACCCTGCCTAGGGCCGCCCCTGTCCTGCGCCCTGTGCCACCAGCCAGGCCTCACCTCCCAAACCACCCCAACCAGGATAAGCAGATAAAGGATTACTATGTACTGTAATTACAATTTATACGTCTCCAGGTCTTGCTGCTCAGGAATTCTCATGCCATGTAGAGTCAGTTAGTAGGAAATTTGCGACAGTATTGTTCTGAATTATTCCCCAGATTGTGTGTATAGAAAGTGTTTTTCATAAAAAATATTGCAACACAAATATCCAGATGGCTCTTTTCAAGCCATTTTCCCTTGAGACAATTGTGACTCATGAGAATGATCGTTCTCAACATATTTTTGTATAAACACAGTATTGAAAGGGCGTATGCTAGGTATGATGCTATCTCCAATACCCAGCTCCAAACCATCTGCAGCTTTATGCGCCATATCTAAATATTTAGTAATCACCACAGAGATTAATATTTCCTAATTTTGTCACAGTAAATAATGCAATAGTACTAAAAACTGACATGTTACCATATCCTGCACTATTCTTACAAAAAAAAAGCCTATGGCTTTACAGTCCTGTCCTTAAATTTGTTGAAAACAATTACTGCATGTATGGTCACTAACCATTAAACACTTGGCGAATATTACAAAAACAGATTTCAATATGTTAAAATGAAGGATTTAATTTTCATTTCATTGCATATGCTATTGTTTTCAGTAATCTCTAAACAGTCTACTATAAAAAGAACAAAAAACAGGCTGTTGAGGATGAACAGAGTGATAACGAGTGTAAACCAGGCACAGACTGGGATTCTGGTGGCCAGCATTAGCAGAAAGGATTATTCTAATTAAACTGAGAAAAGAGTGTGGGGTATTTTGAATGATGAATGAGCTGGAGACAAGCTTCCCTTCATCACAGCCATCAGATGACAGAAGGGCCTCCTCACTAAAGGACAGAGAGGAACAACAGCTGGTCAACTGTATTATTAACTAGTTCTCATTTCGAACCCTCTGGATACAACTTGCTTCTATTGAAAGTGTTCATGCCACTTATAGGACATATGTAAAGATTCTATACTTGATTACAATAGATTGAATCATTTACTCGAGCAAATTTATGGACTGGATTGTTTTATGTCTTTGCCTTGAAGAGTCTGTCATTTGTTAGAAGCACCCATAGCACCCCTTAACGTTTCTTCCAACGTTTGAACACAGAATACTCCAATATAATAGCGTGAGAAATTCCCATAAAGTCATACACATTTAAATTTTATTATACAATTTAATTATGAACATTTTATTATATAGGTTACACCTGAAATGAGGCAAACATTTATATAAAATGATACCAATTGTGGTGATGCAACATGCAGTATTTTATTTCTTTGCATCTTTATGAAAGTGTCAGATTAAAAGTTAGATTAAACTTTTTTTATATTCAAATGAAAATATATTTTTATTTAGATATGTAAGTATTTCAGTTATTATCTAATGCCGTTGAGAAATTCAACTACCGTCCCAATTCCATGTAATAGGAATATTAGAAGAGGAAGCCATTTGGAGCTACTGTTGTGTAATACAATCCTAAACAGTAGATGCCATTCCACTTGGAGTGAAAATTCATCAATTAAAACATTTGTTTAATAAATTCTGTTGCATTAAACACATACAATTCAATACCAGTCTATTCTTATTAAAGCGCTGTTTGGATACTCATAATTTTTTTTATTAAATAATTACTGCAGTGGTTATTGTTAAATGTTTTAGCTAATGCAGTGATTAGCTTCTAATTTCTTAAACAAACATTTTAAAACATTAAAATAGCTTACATTTATGTCAATTAACAGCTATTTTGGGGATGTTCCTGTCACACCCTCGGGCGGTTCCAGCAACCAAACCTGTCCTATCACACACGCTTCTAATTTCACTCTCATTGCACACACCTGGGACTCATCACCATTCACCCTACTTATTCACGCCACACACACGATTTAGTTGCTAAGTCAATTGGGCCTTACCAATTTTCTAAGCACTTTCGTTATACTTTTATATACACCGTTGTGCAAGTTTGTCATCGTTAGCTCTTACCGTTGCCGACTGTGTTTTTGTCCCTCGATCATATCTCTCGCCTCGAGCCTTGTATCTCGTTTTGCCTCGCTGTGTACCTATCCTGGACTGTCTGACTAAAGACTTTTATAGGTGAGTACTCTTAGGATTTTTTTATCCAAGGTGACTTCTTTAAGATTTTGGCTTTATGAACAGGTGTAATGCACATTAATTCTGAAAGTGACATGTTGATTTTAATTAAAGAAGAAGGTGATTGGTTACATTGGTTTGTGATTCAGATAAGTTGGTTTAAATTTGATGATAAGTTTGTGTGGCTCATTGATATTGTGGGTAAAAGAGTGGTTTAGTTCAGGGTCTAATTTGATGCAAGCATCACGGTGGCTCACAGCAAGAGGGTCCTGGGTGCAATCCCAGGGTGGAGCGGCCTGGGTCCTTTCTGTGTGGAGTCTGCATGCCCTCCCCGTGTCTGAGTGGGATTACTCCGGGTACTCCGGTTTCCTCCCACAGTCCACATACATGTATGTTAGGTTAATAGGTGTTAATTGGTTAATAAGTGGCCCTTGGTGTGTGACTGTGTGTGTGTGCCCTACGATGGATTGGTGCCCCGTCAAGGAATGTTCCTGCCCTTCTGCCCAGAGCTGCCCGGTGGGCACCATGTGGATTAAGCGAAAGATAATGGATGGATAATTTGAAGTTTAGTAAGTCCTTTGCTATTTAGATTCTGCTGGAACAGCAATGGCTGAGATATTTGTGTTTTGTGTATTTTTTGGGAAAAAATAAAGCAGGAGTTTATACACTTTAAAACAGCATTAAACCAAAATAAAACATTTAGTAAGTATGTATGAGCAAGGGCAGAAATTAAGAATAGAGAGTTGAATAATGACATTATTCCTGATCTCTCAGGAACTGACCAGACAAAAGAAGGAACGTGTTCATGTGAAAAATATTTAATGTGATTTAGATTTTAGCAGTAAATTAGTCATAATGACGACACATTGGTTTTTGTCTTCATGTTCCTTGAATATACATAATTGAAGGACCATAAATTGGCAAACACACACCCCAAATACAAAACATACATCAAATAATGTGTATTCTTTATTTTCTTTATTATATTCCCAGGTTACAATAATTACCACTATTAAACTGTTTAACTACAATTTACACCTTTCAAATTAGACCATATCTCAATAAATGTCATTTATTTTGGTATGACAGCTATATAAAATATTTACATCTCTAATAGCCAGTACATCCAGAGAATACAGTTAATGGCATGAAAAGGCTAAGACACAAGAATGTCACAAAAACTGAGATCACTGTGTTATGGAGTGACAAATCCCAGATTGAAATGTTTGAGTTGGGTCAACAACAGATCTAATGGTGGCCCATGCAAGTTTTGCATAGTTCTGTAGATGTGTTACAGTGTTTTTAAGATAAAGTAGTTGTGGGGCTATGGCTTAATATGTAGGAACCCAGGAGGTGGAGGGCCGGAAGTGAATTCCTGAAAACATAATAAAGTCAGCTGAGGAAGCAGAATACATGAAGTAAACACATCTGGCCTCTCCCTATGATGGTGAAGTGACTCCTGGGTAATGCATAATCTGAAATCCTTGATGACAGACTCACTTATCCTGCAGAGAGGCTCCTTCTGTCAGAACACCAGGACTTCCTGTCTCCAATCACTCCTGAGTTCCTACGTGGGGAGTAGATAAACAAGAAACCGTTATGGTGTGTGTGTGTGTGTGTGGGTGTGTGTGTGTGTGTGTGTGTGTGTGTGTGTGTAAGCATGTCATCCCTCTTGTCAGACGGATCATCTCATCTGTTTTAGCTCATCATATTTTATGATAAGATCTTGGAATATCTGAGAGGTTATGACACTGAGTATTCTGGTGCCATGAACACGTGTACAGTTTCCTTGGTGGCAATGCCCAGGGTGAAGCTTGGCGTATCAAAGACAGCAGTGTAAGAAGCTAGAAAATCAGTGGGAGAGGCTGGTGGGATTCATTCCAGATGATTGAGTCATTTTATGCAGCTTAGGTGGAGATTTTCGCTGACATTCACACCCTTGCACAAAACTGGTTAGTTATTTAATCAGTTTATGTCTCTGGCCAAATTTTGACACAAACTAATCTATAACGCAAACAGTGAATGAGCTGTTGCAATGACTGCATTTGTCTGGAAAAAGCCATCAAAAATAAAGCAAGGGGCTATAAAGATATAGCAGGGGAGGTGATTTACTGCCCTGGAGGGTGAACAAGAGCCAATTTTCTCTCCTATGAGCAGGCAACTGTAACATACATGTATAAATCAGCCCTAAAACAGGCAACAGCTGTCCTTACTGCCAAAATCCTTTGATTACTGACCAACATCTGCATTGATATAAACCTGGTATTTGTCCTAGAAATGACTACAGAATAAAAACTAGGTACTCACCAGGATTTGAACCACAGGTTAGGCACTAGCGAATACAGTTGCTTCCAACACCTCCTAACAGCTAGGTCAGTATGACCTAGATGGCAGGCAATTTGTTGAAATGTCCCTACTATATCTCTCAGTCCAATAATGTGACCCCATCTCAAAGTCTGTTAACTGGGCAAAATGCCTTTGATTGCATCATAGAGCCATGTCAAGCAATTAATGGTTTTTCACCAAAAGGTACGCTGAAAGATAACTGTGCCACGATTGCATGTTACTGTAATTTAACACATAGTTTTGCAAGCTATAGACTCCTAGCTAGCATCTAACGCAATAGCTAGCACACAGTGACATGGTTAAAGGACATCACTGATCATGCCAAATCATTTAAAGACTGACACATTAAAATTAAACCTATTTCAATGTAGTGTTCAGTAACTATAGCAGGGTCAATGAGCTGAAGTATTTTTGATTCGATAAATGTTTGACCAGGGTGCTATCTTACAAGCAACAAACGTCTGTGAAACGTTGTTGGTGCAATGCATTGACGAATGCATGTGTTTCACCAACCAGGGTTAGCAGGAAAAAACTTAAAGCACCATTTTTAAGCAAACAGTCTGCTCTTCTAATCAGCATGGCAGAGTGATATCAGCTGTCTTGTCCTCATTAACCTTTTCTTCTGAGCTAACAAGATCATCACTGAAGTGATGTTAGCAGGACCAGTGCCTGGAATGCAGTCATTTTTGTGATAAGGTCATTTTCATAGCAGGGAATGCCTTTGTAATTAATTGCAATTCATCTGATCACTCTCCCCAATCTATAGTTAATATAAAATGCCACCGTAAAAACTGATACAGCAAACTTTGTGAAAACCACCAAACTTGAGCAGCTAATGCTTTTAGTCAGAGCTAGTTTCTTTAGATTTATCAGCTACTAGACATCTGTAAGTATTTAAAAGAAGGTCAACCATGCTGGAGGCAAGGCTTATAGTTCATGACTAATGGCTTTGTCCATTTATATTAACTATATAGCCTACCAAAATATTTCATTTTGAAATATCTCCTACTTTTTGTGAGCAGTATATTAGAAAGCTAAGCATTTATTAAATTAGCAAATGTATGAGTTATTTTAGCATAAATAAAATGAATGCAGTTAATAAAAAAATTGGATTATTTTATTCCACACTTCTCCTCCATGAAAGCAACCAACTTTAGTGTTAAATCACTTCTATTATGTGTTTAACAGGCTTATTCTTATGCACAATTGTGCCCCTATGACTGACTGACAAGCAGAGGTACATCTGTGCCCTTTTAAATTCTGATCCAGTACAACAAGTAGTCTAGAACCACCCCATGCTACTAACAATAGTCCTATTATTTGATACGCTTAGTAATCAGTTTAATTGTTATTCAGTTCCTGTAGTATTTTGAGATATATACAAACATACAGTGCTAAACTTTTAGTCAAAGGGTTGTGGTGCCCTTTAACATGAAATGTGCTCATATAAATCACAGTTTATATCCACTCATTGACAAAAAAGAACCCAGATAGAAATGCTGTTTCTCAGGCATACATTTTGGGTAGTGTAACTTTTGGTGTGAGATCATTGACTGCTATACATGTTATCAAAGGTGCACTCTGAGCCATTTTGCCATAAACATTTTGCATTTCAGAACACATCATTGGACTGAAAGAAGAAGGATGGCTGTTTTGACAAATTTCCCATCATCTAGGCAATTCTAACTTAACTGTTAGGAGAGGAGCATTTTTGGGACTAGTTTGGATGTCAGCTTCAGCAACAGAGTGTGATAGCAATGCTGTGGATGACCTCTCACCAAGAGGTACACTGCCAAAGGTAGTCCCAGAAAGTCTTTGCATAAAGCAGTGGGGTAAGCACTGCTGCCTGTAACATCATTTAAGTTTTCTCGTAAATTTGTTTGCTTATTTCTTTGGAGGAATTTTGTATGATGTTAATACATAAACACAGAACACAAATGCAGTTAAGTACAGATAGTAATATCAACTGAATTTCAATATTTATTATATTAATAAAAAATATTTTGCAATCCTGACTTAATATTTTATTAACACATATAAAAAAGTACACAGTACATTACATTTATAAGGACATTTAATCTTCTTCACAACAGGTTATCTAATTTTTACAGTTCCAGTCATGTCCTACTCCCACACACAGTTTTTTCTATATGTACACTCCTTGGGAAAAAAAGGGCGAACCACAAAATGCAAAACAATAAACTTTTATTGGTCTCAACAGAAAATTATTAGTTAGGGATTTAAATGTTTAAAGCTTGTTGGTAAACTTGCTGAGAGATTTTCACAAAAGAAGAATCAATGTTTCACCACTCATTGTTAATTGTTAACAGTTGATATACAGTTAAATGACAGGTAACAGTTGAATAGAAAATGTTTTCTAGTAGGTTTGTTTGTAACGTGAGGCCAAATATTTTCTATATTGTTCAAATCTGGACTCCTGGTCAAAACCTGGTGTGACGCTGATGGCCACGTCTTAGTGGTTTTTGCAGTGAGAGCAGGAGCATTGTTTATTTTCAGTTATGGGAAGCATCAATTGACTTTTCACAGTGTTGCAGCTCAAAAGCACCAGCAGCTGAAAAGACTCCAATCAGTACTGACACATCTATGTTCCACCTACATGCTTAATGGTAGTAGAGATGCACTCACTTTAGCACATTCCACCATAAATTTGATGAGACCTTTTCTGGACAACATTCATACAACTAAAATTATTATAATCAGTCCACACAACTCTGCGGATCCACTCTGATTCATACAATACTTATCCTGCCAGAATCATAATTCTTAATTCTTAATTGATGTTTTTCCATGCAGATATCTGTTACGTCTAGGGGTGGCATAGACTATGAAAATAAAACAGTACCAAGGATACAGGAAGACAGTAAAGAAGGCAGCTCTTCTTTAAAACACTGTGCCAGTCAAATTTTGTTAGTCTGGAAATACTTCAGGAAACACGAGTTTAATTCTACACTGATTTGCAATGCAGTGCTTAATTTGTGAAACATCAGGTAAGAGAACATGGTGCAAGCCGTGATCCAGCAAACAGGCATTAAGTGAGAAGCTACCAAAACGTATCGGTATTCAAATTAGTATTCCAGGTACTTTCTGGGAGAAATGCAGGCTTTGTGCTCCAGACACAAAGACAAAAAATAAACATCCAGACTATTATCAACCAAAAGCCAGTTTCATTCATGGCATGATACTGTGTCATTGCCCCTAGCAATGAGTGTTTTTCAGTTCTGTAATGGCAGCATTCATGCCGAAAGAAACACGGAGATTTTAGAGCAACACTAATTCCTTTAAGATGACATCTTTTTCAGAGATGTATATGCAGTTATCAGTAAGACAATGCAAAGTAAAAGTAAAATCTGAAAAGGTTAGGATGTAAACCCTCTCCAGTATTTCTTTGAGAAAGATTGTTTTAAAAAAATTATATAACTTTGAATATGAAATATCACAAAATATCCCCTAATTTTTTGTGAGCAGTGTATAAATATCTTAGCGCAGGCAGTTTTAAGGAAACACATGCACTTGTCAATCTATTGCATCAGGAGGTGTTACGGGATGTGTTAGGACCCTGGTTATAAGCCTTTGGATTGCTCTGTAACAGCAATCGGCAAGGCAGTACTGCAAGGGAAAAGGTAGGAACCTTAACAGGAGGCTGTAGAAATTGATACCACTGAATGGCCAAAATTTCTCCAGGGAGTGCATTTTCAAGAGTATCTACATCTGGTGATTTTGCAAACCTTCCAGATATGTAACTACTCCTGAATGTTCATCATTCCAGTCATTCCATTTGCAGCCCCATGAGCATGAGAAGGGTCATATTGGAATACAGGGAATGGAATGCTATACATATGAAATGCTATAAAAATTCTGTAAATATGGGAAAGGTCTGTGTATTTCCTGCTTAGTCCTAAAACCACCTGCCATTCAAAAGACACAAAAGTGGTTATTCTGCCTTATTGTTCTTTGTGTGTAGTAGTACACCGTGACTAATGTAACCGCCCTCCGGCAGCCCTGCCATCTTTGGAACCCCTTTGCAGAACTCTCGACTCTCGACTCGTTAACCCGTGCCGGACTTTCGTACGGGTTTCGTTTCTATTTTCAGTTATGCCCAGTTTTGTGTTTAATAAATGTTCCTTTGTTTCCATCATTTGTTGTCTGCGAGATGCCCGATTGTAACAGAAAGTGTCAGAGCCAATGCAAGCCATTTTTAAAACACTGGCTTAAACATATTTGCAACAAATAACACACTGCAGATGCTTCTTCAAGGCAGTCCTACGTGGTATAACACAGTTTAAATTGGTAATGCAATGATTTTTGATTGACCAAGCCTCAATAACATGGTCACTGTGATTATATAGGGTGGGACAGCAAACAACTACACAAGCTCTCTTTTATTGTATGTTCTCATAAAAAGTATTTATATGTTTTTATAAGTGTTAGTGGTTTGGATGTCAGATGACCCTTATTAAGATTGAGAGACATTAAGGCCTCTATGACTCCAGCTGTTCAGCTGGGCAGCTGAGAACCAGCACACACTCACAGATGTAGGCTTAAATATAGTTCCTACAGAATGACTGTGAACCCTTCGGAATGTCCTGTATATCTACAATAATTACTCAGAAAATGTGGTCTGGTGTTCATCCAAGCCATAAAAACAGACAAACACATTCTGCCTGACCAAATAACACACTAACAAATTGTACTTTTCACATGGGACACACTGATTAGTCTTTCACAATCCTCAATAGTAAAAGTATGGCAAATGTTTTATTTAATAACTGGTCGAAGCTCCTTTAGCAACAATAGCATTTACTGTAGCTGCTGATTGGATTTGCATAATAATGAAGGGGAATCTTGGATAATACTGGATTGCTTGTACAGAAGAAGCAAAGTAAAACATAAATAGTTGTTACTTTTTATTTCAGAATTCACTTTACAAACACATATCTAAAGATCATTTTGATTTGATTTGAGTTGTATGGATCAACTTATTAGTATTATTATTTTCAGTATATATTACTATTTTACTAAATTAAATATGATTAATTGATATTTATTCATCACAGGCTCAGCCTCTTCTGTACTATAGCTGGCCATGATGGGTTCTGATCAGGTTGACAAAACAATCTTAAATCAAGAACTAGAATCAAATCATGTGACACATATACTAAAACAGATTTATCTTATCTCAACTTTTAATCATGTCCCAGGATGTCAAAGTAAATTTATCTTGTGGTGCAAGTTGCCAATTTAAGGCTTAAGGTCAAGTCATGGCATTTGGATTCTGCTGGACTTTGTAATTCTGCACAATTCCATTATTGACTTGTCTACAATTTTGTCTTGAATTCATTGTTTACTCAGCGACTGTAAACTATCAAGCTAAAAAAAAAAAAAAAAAGCACCAAACCATGTTCTTTACTAC
>JAUZST010008929.1:0-13280 GCA_034779995.1 Parotocinclus haroldoi
AAAGGAAATATATATTTACTGTACATTTTCTATATATATATATATATATATATACATATACATACACACACACTGTATACCCTGCTCAAAAAGATTAGGTGATATTTCATATATATATATTACTGCCTGCTCACAATAATTAGGGGGTAATAAAATATTCCCTAACTTTTGTGAGCAGTGCATATACTGTAAAGTAAATACATACGTATACACATACGATGTTGATATGTGTATGTATGTAGATATATATGTGTATATATACACACACACACACACAGTAAAGCACTACTAATTTGACAAGATTGGCCATGCCAACCCACCCATCCAAAGTGCATACAGTGGGCACACAAGTGTCAGAGCTGAAACAAGGCAGTCTGATGTGTCTGCAGTGTCTCTTGCAGTTATGTGGGTTGTATATGTGCAATGTTTACCTGTGAAGTGAAGATTCACTGTGGGTAGAAGATGACCCAGCGAGTAATGTTCTGCTGGAAAACGTTGGCCTGGGCACTCACAGAGATGTTAACTTAACAGCTACCTAAACAGTGATGAAAGATATTGACACACAATTTTGGCTTATCCATTTATATGATTAACTTACATTAATACATTGCATTGCTTGCTCATATAATTCTTAATGATAATAGTTAATAATGACACATTTTCAGCTGGACACTCTGATGCTCCTCTTAATGAGTTCACCCACTTTCTTTGACTTTACATTTGCTTTTCTGATGGTTTTGTTTAATTAAATAAAATCAAATGCTGCTTTTTTTTAATCACGTCATATTCATCTTGACATATATCCTAATTTTGTGATCAGTGTAATATACTTGGTCATTTATGTACTGAGGAAAATAATCCAATAGTACATATCAATGCTCTCAGTATTGGCTATAGCCCCCCTTGTGCAGCAATAACTGCAACTAAATATTTCCAGTAACTGTTGATCAGTCTTGCTGATCGGCTTGGAGAATTTATTTTTTGCCAATTCAGAACTCTGGTTTTCCTCACATGAACTTCCACATATCTGTTGGACTAAGAACATGTATTTTCCTTGGCCATTCCAAAATATTAAATTGATTGTTGTTTTTGGTAACAACTTGTGCGATGGTCACTGTCTAGCAGGATGACCCCCTTTCCCTTTTGATTCAGTTCTTTAACAGATTTCCTGATACGTCCGTACGTAGAATTTGCTAGTATATTTCAGAATTCATTGTTCCATCAATTTGGTAAGCTATATTGGACACGTTGCAGAAAAGAGACTACCATCTTCATCTTCTACCATCACCATGTTTCACAGATGAGAAATATGTATTATTCTACATAAGTATTTTGGGTTTCTTTTTCTTTCTCCAGACTGAACACTAATCAAGTACACCAAAAGGTCTCATCTTTCAACAAAACATTTATTCAATATCCTTCTGGCTTGTTGACAGGCAGCAATGTTCTTTTTGGAGAGCCGTTTGCTTTCTCACTTCTCCAAGATGCCATGCATAGCATTGTTTTTCTCCAGAGGAAGATCAGACTCGCAGATCCACTTCCAAGCCTTTTGCTTTGCATAGGTGTGCAATAATGGATAATTTTCCTTAATAAATAAATGACCAAGAAAAATATTTTCGGCACATTTGTTTAACCGAATTCTCCTTACCTTCAGGGTGAGTCAAAAGACACAGGACATGTCACGTGCTGCATCGCTAACTGCCAAAACCATTTTTAAGGTTTCTTGGTCGGTAGCGATTCTTCAGATGATCACCACGTGGGTTGCCATCTATAGTTTCTCAGTATCTCTAAATTTGGCTGAGGGATGTAACAGTGCTGTGTGAAATCGGGGGTCTTAATGGGTGTCGGTTGTTGCAGTCTGATAAGGTAGCTACGTTCTCCGGACATCAGAATCGTCCATCTTCAGTTTTTAACTTTCTGTGTTGATAACTTTTGAACCACAAGAGATATTGTAGCAAATTTGATTGTGGTAACCGGTTTCTGGGACAATTCTGCTGTTCTTTGACATGCTACATGACCACCTTGCACCTTCCAATTTGAAAAAAACATGGTTTTGATCCAATATGGCGGCTTTCAAGATGGTTACCATGTTCCATACATAGTATAAAAAAATATATATATTCCCCCTAACCCATTAATTGCTGGGGTATTCAGATATTCAACCGTTTTCCCTTGTGAAATAAGTGTTCTGCACTGTGTCTTTTGACTCAGTCTGCACTTTGAGACTGATTATCTGATGACGTTTTAGCTGCAGTCATACACACATTCTCAAGCACCACTGTACTACACAATACTACAGTACTACACTGTACTGTTCAATCAAACAGTTTCACCCACACTTACGTCTACTGATTACATGCACCGAATTCTGTACTACAGAACTGTAGGTGGAGCAGAACCTCCAGGACATCACGAGGCGCTGCTCCATTCAACTTGAACTGCTCGACAAGATACAATCCGCCATGTTTAATGTCGCAGATTCGCCAGAAGCTATTGCTAAAGTAATGTTATTATAATAAATTCATCCTAAAATGCTCTTTGAGGCTAAAGCCAGAAATCTGAAACTCGTTTCCGTTTGGGGAAACGGGATTTAATTGGGAATAATGGAGCCGGCTCAAGCAGGTAAGGAACGAAAGGCTATGGTGTTTGGAGCAGATCAGAGAAACAGCTAATGCTGATGATGTGATGAAGAGAGAGAGCTGTTAGGTAAAACTAGTCAGCAACTTTCTAACCTGACTTACTGTACCTGTATTCGGTAAATAATGTGAACGTGTCCCTTCACTTGAAACATTGCGCTTTCCTTTAGGACATTTTCTCCTCTAGTGTCCTCAGTCATCATTCATTTAATCAACGCAGTTCACAGTGAACGTGGGGCGGCTCGAAACTGATAACACAAGTCGTGCAAACCTATTACACTAAAGGCAACACGAACTACAGCTAGAGAAACCTTGGCACGTATATAAACCAACATTTCTAAACTTCAAATGTATTACTCGTGATATAACTTCACTCGGTGCATTCCCTTGGTTTGTTAAATACTTTATAATATTCGAAATAAAGTCTCTGAACTTTTATTAATGTGGTGTTCGGTGTTTATTTATGCTAATTCATCGCTACACCACAAACAACAGTCTCAAACACGAAATAAGGTCTCACCTGCATTTCAAGCCGTCATTTTTTTCAGTTTCACCCTTATTATTGTTTTTTAAATGAACATTATTCAGTGTTTGACTTCGTGTGAAAAGTACTAGCTGTGTAACGGTTACACACTGACGACGTCTCGCGCGTTACGATTCAAACTGGTCTCGCGCGTTACTTGTCCTTTAGCAAACACGTTGCTTATGTGGAGACATCTCCCTTTATATACTGCTCACAATACTGAGGGGCTATTTTAAAATGAAGATGAAGCGATTCAAAAAGAAGCATTTTGTATGATTTAATTAAAGAAGATCATCAGGGGAAAAAAGCAAATGAAAGGTCATAGAAAGTTGGTCAAATGAGATGCAAAGATGATTGAGTAGCATGTGTTATATTCATGGGGGCACGGTGGCTCGATTTGTAGCACTGCTGCCTCCCAGCAAGAAGGTCCCGGGTTCAGTCCCAGGGTTGGGTTGGGTCCTTTCTGTATGGAGTCTGCATGTCCTGCCCGGGTTTGCTCCGGGTACCCCGGTTTCAGAGACATGTTAGGTTAATTGGTGTCTCTAAATTGGCCCTGTGTGTGTGCGCGCGCCCTATGATGGATTGGCGGCCCATCTAGGGTTGTTCCTGCAATTGCGCCAGAGTTTCCGGGTGGGCACCGGCTGGCACACTACCCCGTGTGGGTCATGCAGAGGATAATGAATAAATGGACGGATATATTCATGAGGGTGGACGGTCTGTGAAACATGCTGGTGGTAGTTTCATTGTTTTGCTGCATCAGGACTATAATGGCTAGTCATCATTGATGAAACAATGAATGATTTCAGCAAATCTCTAAAGGAAAATGCCAGGCCATCTTTCTGTGGAGCTAACCTCAAAAGAATGTGAGTAAGGGAGCAAGCCAGTGACCCAAGCACACAAGTAGTTCTATCAAGGAATGGTTAAAGAAGAGGTAAAGTTGTTCATGTATTGGAATGGCCAAGTCAAAGTCCTGGCCTTATATGGCTGTTGGCTGTTCCTATTTTTGGTGTTCATATTAATGGCTTGGTCCCTTAAAACATACACCCATTAAGCCCCCCATTTATTGTCATCATCGTAAGATTTGGACAACTGTTTGGAATGTATCTTTAGTTTTTCTGAGTTCCTAGAACTCATGTGAATCATGACCCAATCATCACCTTACCACTATTATGTCTGGCTTTTATAATTGACTTGATCCTGCCGCTGCTGTTGTGTTCACAGAAGGATCTTCAGTCTTCATGTGCAAAATATGCAACCTGTTCTCTCCAAGTAAATCTCAGCTCCTGTCTCATGTCCTTGAGATACACACCAGCGAGGGTGGCAATACAGATGACATCATTATTCCACTCAAGCCTTTACAGACTCCCCAGCAACAATCTACAGGTAGAGTTTTCTAAAACAGAAGCAATCCCTAGATTATAGCACTCTCACATTTCCAGTTTAGTCATGGTGATCTTCAATAAAAAAAAAAAACAGAAGCAAGTAGGTTTGCCTTCCTGTTCCTGCAGAGGGCATCATTAAAAGAAAACGTGGTAGACCAAAGGGGTCAACTAAGAAGGTTCCAGCAGATGAACCGAGGTCAAACAAATTGTCCATTCAGCCGACGGGAGAAACGTCTGGTGTGCAGTCAGAATCTGCAGCTGAAGCTCAATCTGAAGATGGAGCTGATCTGGAGTGCAGTCGGTGCCGTCGCAAATTCAGCAACAAACGGCAAATTTCCAAACACATCTGCTTCGCAAAGCTCAAAGACGTTCCAGATGAAGACGGGTTCAGTGGTAGGAGTCTTTCTAACCTTTACGTTTACTAATGTATGGAATGAAAAATCCCTAGCCAAAACGACAGTACTACATTGGGCACAAAGCCAAAAAAAAAATATTTTACGAGCCATAATAAAAGAAATTCTTTATTGACACTTGACATGGGCAGAGGTTGCAAATTGCTTTCTAAATACAGTCAGACCTTTCGTTGCATCTCTAGACTGTAGACCACAGTACTGATGCGTCTGGGTCACAAAACTATACTTGATACATACTAATCTTAGCTATTTGCTACCCAGACGGTAATTCTGATGCAGATAGGAGTGCATCCGATGAAGAAGATGCAGAGTGCTCGCAGAAGAAGGCACGGACTGTCAAGCCAGATAAGGTCCCTACTGTAAAGGACCTTGAGTCAACGAGCTGCACCAAGAACCCCATTATTAATGTGGTTCTTGCAGCACATGAAGCCATCCCGGGTGAGATATCATTAGAACAATGAAATGTGCTGTGGATGCTTGCTGTGGAAAAGCTAAATGAATAAACGCATCATTGTAGGTGCCACAAAAATTGTTCCCATTGAGGCTGCCCCAGATGAGGCGATGCTACCATTGGAGGCAATGTTGCCATCGGAGGCACCTGCAGGTTCTCAAGAACAAGCAATGAAGAAAGGTTACCAAGAATATGCCATCCAGCAAGCTGCTAATGATGTCTCTCTGAAATCCAGCAGGTATCCTTTGAAACATGTGCTCGTTTGCTGTATTTGCTGTCAAGTCAAAGTTATTTATATAACGCATCGTCTCAAAGCAGCTTTACAGTCTTATATTATCTTAAAAGGCCAGTCCCAAATTGAGCAAACCTAGGGCGACAGTGGCAAGGAAACACTCACTGAAAGTAGAAGGAAGAAACCTTGGGAGGACCAAGACTCAAAAAGGCACCCGTCCTCCATGGGTGGCCTAGATGTTATTTAAGTAAATACTTAAAAGTATGTTAAAGTAATGGTAAAATTAAGTAAGTAATATGATTTAAATCATTATTAATTTAAGTTAATAATTTAGTTAGTTATAAAATAAGTAACAAAATAGATTTTTAAATCAGTCCTAAGTGTGGGGTCCTTGGAGGCACGTCTTCTCTTGGCATCGAAATAATGGAGGGAGTTACTGCACTCTGGTGGGACTGGGTTCTGTTGATAAAGACCTGTAGAGTGCTGCTGAGGTGGAGGAACATCCAAGTGTGTGGTGCTGGAACTGGTACTGGAATATCTCTTCGGAGAGAAAAGAGAAAATGTAGTTACTTATGGGTTAGGAGTACAGAGTCTATTATCAATCACTGATGCCATGCGCAGCATGAAGCTCCGGCAGCACTAACTATAGCAGCATAGCTAAAGGGAGAGAACCAGAGGTTAACACAGCCAAGAGGCAAAGAGCCATGTGTCATAGTCTAAATCCAAATAAAAGCCTGAGTAAATAAGAATGTTTTTAGCCAAGACCTACAATTTTGGAGTGTGTCTTGGTCTTCACAAAAATTTTTTTTTTTTCGTGTTTCCACAGATTAGGGCAGACCCAATTAAAAATATTTACCTGTGAATACTGCAACAAGGTCTTCAAGTTCAAGCATTCCCTTCAGGCCCACCTGCGGATCCATACCAACGAGAAGCCGTTCAAGTGCCCCCAGTGCGACTACGCCAGTGCCATTAAGGCTAATCTGAGCGTCCACATGCGTAAACACACGGGCGAGAAGTTCAGCTGCGAGCACTGCTCGTTCACCTGCCTGAGCAAAGGGCATCTTAAAGTGCACATCGAGAGGGTGCACCAGAAAATCAAGCAGCACTGCCGCTTCTGCCAGAAGAAGTACTCCGACGTCAAGAACTTGCTCAAGCACATCCGCGAGAGCCACGACATGGAAGACAAGAAAGTGAAGGACTGCTACGACGAGTACAGGCTCCAAACCAGAGAGGGTAAGCGGCAGCTGCTCTACGACTGTCACGTCTGCGACCGCAAATTTAAGTACGAGCTGGAGCGTGACCGGCATCTCATGGTCCACGGAAGCAACCGGCCGTTCGGCTGCGAGCTGTGCGACCACGGGTCTATAAAATATCAGGCTCTTCAGGCTCACGTCCGAAACCATCCCTTCGTCTACGTGTGCTCCGTTTGCCTGCAGAAGTTTGTCAGCACCGTCCGACTCAAGTCGCATTTTAGGGAGGCCCACCCGGAAGCAGACAAGTCCACGGTTTTTGAGGATTCGATCCGGAACAGCTTCTGCATGCTGAAGCCTGGCGATGAAATCCAGCGGGACATGCTGAGACAAGATGAGCTGGAGATCACCAAGGAGTTGTCCCTCCTCAACACGCAGGAAGTGCTCGTAACGGAAATAGACAGCATAGAGGAGCAAGAGGGTTCTGAAAGTTTAATCGTCCAGACAATGGTGCACCGTTCCCAAGAGGATTTGGGAGATCTCAACGCCTGCCCAGTTAATGAGTCTGGATTGCCTGTGGAAACTGGGATGAACGAAAAGGTCTCAGAGGAGGCTCTACACAAAGAGGAACAAGATAATTCGCCGAATGCGGAATGCAGTGGAGGGCAATTTGAAAATCCTGGTCAGGGCAATGCAAACTTGCCTACAGACAGCCTTACAGTTGACATAGCGCGTGCGCCATCCGAACAGCGTTTACTCTCAGAATTGGTGACTGAAAGCCGGATTAATTCCAGCGCTACTCAAAGCAACCTTTCCTTTAGCAGTATGGAGGACTTGCAAGAAGAGAAAAAATCTGCTTTCTCACAGATTTTGGACGAACTGCAAAAAAGGCAGTTGAACATGGAAGTTTTCGAGAGAATCCGGAAAATCTATGGAGACCTCGAGTGCGAATACTGTGGTAATACGATATAGGTCTGATTTCATTACTGATTTCGTTTGGTCTCTGCTTTGAATGCCTTTCGTGTTATTTGTTCCCGCAGGGAAGCTTTTCTGGTACAAGGTGCACTACAACATGCACGTACGAACTCATACACAAGAGCATGTTTATTACTGCTCCCAGTGCAGCTACTCATCCATTACCAAAAACTGCCTGAAGCGCCACGTCATCCAGAGGCACAGTAACGTTTTTCTCAAATGCCCTTCGGAAGGATGCCAGTTCTCGACGCCTGACAAGTACAAGCTGCAGTCCCATCTTAAAACACATTCAGCAATTGTGAGTGTTCTGGATCTTAATGTTCTAAAATCAGTCAGTGTTGCAGCGTACCATTTTCTTTTTTTTTCTTCAAATTAAACTGGTTAACCTTTGTTAGGTCAAGACGACCTTCGTTTGTCCAGTCTGCAAGAAGACATTTTCAGAAGACAAACTAAGGCATCATATCAAATCTAGACATCCAGGTAAAAGAAATGGAGATTTGAATTTTCGGGATTTCTTCATGATGGAACCGTAATCCAAGTGTTCTTGCTGCTTAGATTCATCGTTAAGCACGATCCTAGAGGGACTTGGAATACGCGGCCATTTTAAAGGTGTGATCGGGAAACGTGGCTCCAAATGTCCATACTGTGAATTCTACTTCACAAGGAATGGAACCGACATGCAGCAGCACATCTGGGCCCATGAAGGTGGGCTAAACTGTCTCTGATTTTAAAAACTATAAAAAAAATATCTAAGACCAATCGCATATTGAGCAAGCCTAGGACGACAGTGGCAAGGAAAGCGTTGTAAGGAAGAAACCGTGGGAGGAGCGAGACTGAAAAGGGGAACCACCCTCCTTGATTGGCATTAATAGTCCGGTTCAGAATTATTTGCATCCTTGGTAAATACGTTTTGGGGTAATTGCACTCTGAAATAGAGATCCATCCATGTCTGCAAGCAGTGCCATCCGTAAATTTGGCAAAGCAGTCATAATGGTAAACCCTTAATTCTAGTAAAGGAAAATGTAATGCTTTTAATGTAAAAGTTTGGTGTCATTTCTGTGATCTCTTTATTTTCTACGACATAAAAAAAATCTGGAGGAACAAATTCTGGAGGAATTTCAAATAGTAAAGCCCTTTTAGTACCTCAGGTCTCATGATCTCACTGTAAAGACTCCTTGTGAAGAATTGTTCACAATATAATGTCATCGTATCTTCAACCCGTAGCTTTCAGCTTTGTGGCCATTTCTAGTTTCAGCCTGGAAAATCTACCTGTATGCAAAATGTCCATAAATCAGCAGTTAGAACTTGACAGCCCAATAGACATCGATCCCAAGCAGCAGCTTTGCAAAATTGACTATTAATGATGAATGGTGGTGAATTTGTGTAGTCATGTTCCAAAATGTAGCCTTCCCAGAAATGTAGACGCTGTCGTTTCAGCAGAGGGGTGGTCAGTTACATACTGTTTTAAAACATGATGTTCCACATGGACATGTTTCATATTTGGAACAACTGGCTATCCGCAAACTTTTGGTCACACCGTACATGCTGTAGCATTTAAAACCATACTGTACCCATACAAGGGGTGCACTGATTAATCAAATAAATTCGACCACCGATGAGATATTGGTCGATTAGTTGGTTTGGTCGTCAAATGTTTCTCAGCAACTAGGATCGTTTTTGCTCGTACTTTGTACCATCGGAGTTCGATCGATGGGACTCCTTTTGTTAATCTGCCAATGCAGGCCTGAAGCCCTTCAAATGCTCGGAGTGTGACTACGCCTCACGCAGCAAAAGCAACCTCAAGGCCCACATGAACAGACACAACACAGAGAAGACTCACCTATGTGACCTGTGCGGGAAGAAGTTCAAATCCAGGTGCACGCTAAAGAGTCACAAACTCATGCACTCAGCAGACGGTGAGCCTGTTTTTAACTGATAATACACCACCGTGATAAGGCTTTGTTACGCCGGGCATTTTAATGTGGCGAAAGCTGCTTTATGTCACAATTTATCTGAAGGATCTAAAGGGTCTCAATGGACACTATTGCTGTTGTGTAGGAGAAGATAAACCTCGCAGTGCAAACCTACGATCTCATAGACAGGGTTGATCAACTGTGGTAGCCTAGTGGTTAACGTGCTGGACCATGAACCACAAAGTCCAGGGTTCAAATCCCACCGCTGCCGCACTTGGGTCCCTGAGCAAGGCCCTTAACCCAACCTAACGGTTAAGGTACTGGACTCTGGACCTGATGGTCCAGGGTTCAAATCCCACCTCTGCCAAGCAGCCACAGTTGGGTCCTTAAGCCAGGCCCTTAACCCAATACTGCCCGAATTGTAAGACGAGTTGTAAGTCGCTCTGGATAAGGGCGTCTGCTAAACAATGTAAATGTAAATCCCTTGTACAGCCATGATGAAACAGTTGAAATGGCTGCGTATGCTTTCTTTTACTGTAGGTAAGCAGTTCAAATGTACCAAGTGTGATTTTACTGCAGCACAGAAACCCCAGCTCCTCCGTCACATGGAACAGCACGTTTCCTTTAAGGTATAGAAAACCGCCTCGTTACGCAAAGTTCCTCGATTACAATTACACCTAGATATATTCTTCACAGTCTACACACCAGGCCTGTACTGTTTTTTTGAAATCGTTACTTTACAGAGCATCACACGGGGGCACCAATAAGTGTAACACTTATGAGCTCCGGTTGCCACTCAGGCCATTCGTCTGAGGTCTTTATATAAGCAACGTTAAAAACGCCTAAAAGGTTCAACGCAACGTCTTTTCATTGCTTTTTCAGCCCTTCCGGTGTGCACACTGCCAGTACTCGTGCAACATCTCAGGATCCCTTAAAAGACACTATAACAAAAAGCATCCCAATGAGCAGTACAGCAATGCAGGTCCTACAGAAGCTGCTCCAGAATCTGGTGCAGAGCAAGGTACTGCCTTCTTTTTTTTCCGCAAAATGAGTGCTTCGTTTTTGAAGTTGAACTACATGCGGTACAGAATAACGCTTTTTGTAACATGCGTTCAGGAGGCGTGAAGTGTCCCGTCTGTAATTACGTTTATGGAACTAAATGGGAAATGAACAGACACCTGAAGTGTAAGCACGGCCTCAAAATGGTTGAAAATCAATGGGAGGTGAGTTTTTCTATGATCTATTGTTTCTGAACATTCAACCTGTAGTGGTTTCACTGTAAAGATTTTTTTTTTTCACTTTATATTTGTTGTTCGATATGTTGCCGTTTTGCATTATGGGCGTCGTTTAAAATAGGCGTGCAGTTTGGAAGCAAACGACGTGCATGAGTCAAATACACTGCCAATGCCAGTGTGTTTTGGGAGTCTTGGGTGACCACGCCCCCTACTGAACAGTCAACGTGGGGTACTCTCATCCAGTTTGACGTTTGTGTTCACCCCATGAATATATCACTTGTTATTCAATCGGCATAACTGTATCTTATTTGCGTAATCGAAAAGAACTTTTGACTTTTCATTTGCTTTTCTGATGATCTCGGTGATGAAATTGAATCGAATGCTTATTTTTATAATATTCCTTTTGAAATTTTCCCTCATTTCTCTGAGCAGTGTATTCTTATATTCAAAAGAGAGGCACTATTTAAAAAAAAAAACCCCAATGCTCTTATGCTTGCACAGGTAGTGGAATCGAACGAAGAAGCAACAACACAGTATCTTCAGATTGCTGAGACTGAAGAGCAGGGAACCGAGGCAGCAGTGTCAGTCCTGCAGAACCTACGCTTTAACACGCAAAACGGTCGGTCTTGAGGAATTTATTTATGACTAAATGTTCAACGAATATTACAAATGCGTCTGCCACACTTAAATGAACGTTTCTGACTGGTGTAGGTGTCGTCTCGGCAACAGCTACAGACAGACTCGATCCTGCATCGGTGAACATTTTCCAGCAGATAATCGAGCTTGGCGCAGAGAACCCCGAAGCCACTGTGGCCTCCATGGTTGCCATGGCCCCTGGTACCGTTACTGTGGTGGAGCAGGCAAGTCTGCTACCTCATATACTGGGACTAAATATAGGGAACTTGAAAGGAAAGAACTTCTGAAGCACTGAAACGATGTCGTGTCTTCAAAACATGGGGAGGGGGTTTCTTTTACACAATTACATTTTAAGAACTGATTAGAATTCTTAGTTTTTCCATTATGCTGTTTAATGTTATGATATATGCACGTACTGCTGAAGGACAAAAAACACGTTTGACTGAAATAAAAAAAAAAAAAAGAAAACATTGTTTTAGTTATACTAGACAAACACAATGTTATAGTCAAACCTCTTGATTGAGCTAAAGAAGGCTGTACAGGTATGAACTGATTAACGTTCAGTGAAACAGGTCATTGGCCAGACGTTACCATGGTTACATGGCCTCTTTATGCTACCTAAATATAAAGGGTATTATGACATTTATGAGATTTAGCAGACTCCCTTTATCCAGAGCAACTTACAATTCATAGTCTTACGATCCAAGCAATTGTGGGTTAAGGGCCTTGCTCAGGGACCCAACTGTGGCAGAGGTGGGTGGGATTTGTACCCTGGACCTTCTGGTCCATAGTCCAGTACCTTAACCGCTAGGCCACCACAGTCCCAGGTGTGGACCTTAGTCCTAGACATTGTAGTACATTCCTTAAACGGTGCAGCAAATTTGTTAAACGTAACACGTACCCTTCGCTCCGTTTGTCCCGCTAGGTGACACAGGAAGAGCAGCAGACTGAACATGCCATGATGATTCATGATGCCCTGCAGCAGACCACCATGGACCTGGGAGAAGAGCACCACTTGGTATTGTCTTCAGATGATGTGGAAGGAATCAAAACAGTCACTGTGTACACGCAGGGCGAAGACGCTTCGCAGTTCATCGTTTACGTTCAGGAGGCGGTCCAGACCGAGGAGAGCGCTACTGAGGTGCTCTGATCTGCCCGGCAACAATCGGGACACGGTACAACCTCGATGCCTTTAGAGAGTGTACAAACTGAAATGCCTTCTAATGTTTTATATGCTCCGTTTTATATTCTGTTGTATATAATACAAAATATCTTGATACAAATTTTATAGTAATACAATTAATACTGTCTACAAATAAGACCTGCGAAGAAGAACAAGCGTGGTGACCCCTGTGCTTTTCGACCAGGTTCATACCAAGTCAAATATGCAGACAAAAAGTGTTTATCATTCAGACCTTGAGACGTCGTTAAGGCTCTACATGGACATGTAATTTTGGTAGGAATTTGATGACAATTTGGTCCCATTTAATAATAAAGTTGTGTTTTGGACTTGTTACAGTAGTATGTAAAACAGTTTTACAAAAATATATACAGTCCAATCCGGTTATCATCGGGACGGGATGGTTTTGGTCCTAATAACCGGCTGGTACGATTAATCGAACATGCCCTATATTACAAGACGGGACGTGCTATAATTTATGTAACATATTAAATGTTTATTAAACCTTTATTGT
>JAUZST010008930.1:0-13278 GCA_034779995.1 Parotocinclus haroldoi
ACCTATCACACCCCGCACCGCACCTCCCTCACTCCGGTCCTCTAGCACTGCTCGACTGATCCCCCCGTCTCTCAGGGAAAAAGGAAGGAACTCATCTAGACTCTTCTCTGTTTTGGCTCCTAAATGGCGGAATGAACTTCCCCTCAATGTTCGAACAGCTGAGTCACTGCCCATCTTCAAACGTCGTTTGAAGACCCATTTGTTCCGCACGTACCTCAACTAAAACCCCCAGCCTTGTCCTTCTATCTCTATCTAAACACACACAACTTCTACAGTTTCAGAAGTATATTCTTGTTTAGATTCCTTATTATTAAGAATGGAGTATTTTACTGATGTCTTAAAGCACTTTTGTAAGGCGCTCTGGATAAGGGCGTCTGCTAAATACTGTAAATGTAAATGTACTGGACCACTCTCAAAATATCATATTATTTTAATAATGCATATTAATTTAATATCTGAAAATCCTACAGGGATCTGATAAGTTACAATAAAAACAATTGTGAGCTAAGCATCTTACTCAAGTCCAACGGTGGCAGCTTGCCAGCACTAGAATTTGAGTCCCTGACTTTCTGGTCAATATTTTTTAACCTATTTTTTTCAGTTTAGACAGTTTAGCAATTTAAAAGCCAAAATGCAGCCAATATCAAAGGTATATGTTTAATATCCTTTTCTATAACAATTCGTATACTGTGTCTTTTTTATCTTCTCTATTTAAATAAATTTTTTTCAGTCATGTCTTTTTCATTTGAGTTTTAATCATATCTGTGATATGTTTTTCATTTACCTCGCTATTTAATTTGTCATCTTTTATTTCTCTCACTGAAGTATTTTGAACGACGCGGTGTGTGAAACGTGCTTTTTAAACAAATCTAGGTTTGCCTTTAAATGTCATTGATTTGATTCAAAAATCCAACAACTGTAGATAATTAAAAAAGAGAAATTTTAAACATCAATATTTTGCTATTTTGGTTCTAACCCAGACTTTTAAATTGTTATGTTTCATTAAAATCAAATAGATCGATCAAAAAGTGATCAAATAAAGTTCTTAACATAAAATGGCAATACTACTTTTATGTATACCTGTAAACTGTATATTATCAGCAATATATAATCATTTTTAGCATTGCCATCGGTACTAAAACAGCCTATTATTTCAGTAGGAGATTATTTAAATGTAACAATTGTTTAGTGATATTTTGATGTCTGGATAATGTAATTAATAATCTATTTCTCTGTCAAGCCATTTACAGCTTAAAGTCAAGTCAGATTTATTTATTATATTTATTGGGGCATTGTCTCAGAGCAGCTGGACAACATTGTATTATCTAAGACCAGGCTGAAATTGAGGGTGACAGTGGAAAAGAAAAACTCCCCGAATGTTGTAAACACATTATGAAGTCTCACAGTACATTTTTTTCCCATTCAGTAAGCGTATTTTGGGTGAGAAAAATACTTTTACAATTATGAGCGAGTTTATTTACGAAAAATTTCAGCAAACATTGGTAAAGTCACTGTAGTGTTCTCAGGTACAGCTACAGGTTACGAAGGAAAACCATTCCAATTTTTTTTTAAACTGTCTCACTGATCTACTGCATTTCCACCTACAGCATTACAAGAGATTTACTCTCAACAACTAAACAGCTGCTACATTATTTTTTTTCTTTTTTGCTTTCAAAACTAAAAGAGGTCAAAGTCAAATTTACACACACAATGGAGCATTGTTTTAAAGCAGCTTCACAATATTATATGATCATAAAAGGCCAATCCCAAATTAAGCAAGCCTAAGACGACGGTGAAAAGGAAAAACTCCCTGAATAAAGAAGAAAGAAAGGATGGAAGAACCAAGATAAAAAGGGACCCATCCTCCATGAGTGGCCTAGATGTTATTTGAATGATTAAATTGTAGTAATAGTAAAATTAAGTAAATAATACAATTTAAATTAATAATAACATTTAAATTAGTAATACATGTACATTTTAATAACACAATTGACTTAAGGTAATGAGTCCTCAGCGGTAACTTATTGGAGACATATTATCTCCTAATACATAAATGATGGAGGGAGTTACTGCACTCTGGTTGGACTGGTCATTGTTGGTGAAGACCGTTTGCTTCAGAGTGATGCTAAGGTGGAGGAACATCTACGTGTGGTGCTGGAACTGTATTTTGTAGTAACGTTACTTAACACAGTGATGAAAATGCCCACTGGGAAAGTGAATAAGTAAATAAATAAATATATATATTTTTAGAATAAGCATGTAATGTCTTCGTGTAGCCACAAGATGGGAATGTTCCATTCACAATATACACTACTGTCAGAATTAACTGCAGCAATCCATGGTTCGGTGAAATAAATATACAATACATTTACAGTGAATACATGTACATTGTATTTTTTATTAATTAAGCGAGTCTATTTACAATAACAATATTATGGCAACTGTTATCCTTCTGGTACCCTGTGCCCCATATGAGGACATTGCATTTTGGGGGTGCAGTGCGACCTTATACTCAATTCTATGGGCTTGTTAGTTCTAATTTTATGCTAATCCAGCCCAGAAGATCCCAAGAGCTGCTTACAACGAGTGGGTCTCATCTCAGCCATTGCTTTCACTTCTAGGTGAAATAAAATGCATCAGAATAGAAATCACAGTTTGAAAATGTACAAAGTTCTTTGTTGGTTGAATGATTTTAGAAATTGTAATAACTGTAAATGTCTAGGAAAGTGTAAAGCGTGAACAAGTAGAGTAATAAGCATCTGTGAAAATTCCAATTAAGAAAATGCTTGGGAGGAAATGTTACTTAGTGCAGAGTCGAAAAATGATGGAAAAGCACGAACAGAATTGGACTAATTATAGTTATTATAAAACAACTTCACATTAACCCAGTGAAACTATTGGTATGGATGCAAAACTAATAAATTATAATGAAAATAGATAAGGGATATGGAAAGATATGGGCAGATCTGAGCACAACTTGATACTTCATTGGGAGCTCCTACAATTTTACTGACACTGAATGCTCTTTAGTCAGGAGAATAACTGGAGACGTGAGTAAAAATTGATTTTTTTTCCTTTCTACTGGATCTCACTTTTGGCTAGCAAACATCACAGAGAAATTAAGATCTCCCTTGTGACTTTATATTCTTCTGGGACTTAGGAATGAAATACAGTGATTCACATCGACCAACAAGTGGATTACATTTATAAAACAAAACAAATTATTTTTCATCTGCAATTTTTTTAATAAATAAATACATTTTTTCCATTTTTTTTAACAACAGATCATACCAGACAACCCCAGATTCATGATTCGAAACAATATCAAACTCTGCCGTTGCTTGGTACGCATTGGGGTCGGATCGTTGACGTTCATGATGCATACAGATCTTTCATGCTGTGTTACTGACCTGGCAAACCAATAGTTAGAGAGTGTTGAACAATGAGAATATTTCAACAAAATATAATCAAGTGATACAGGGATAAAGTCACACATTTCAGAGTTCTCTAAAGAGAAGAGAGAAGTGAGAAGAGAAGAAGTATGCATTGAATTACTCTGCATTATGCATTGTGTGGGTGCTGTAACAAACATCTTTCGTTCTACTTCTATAAATTACATATCTATTCATATCCAGTCAGCATATGCAGTACAAGCAGATGGTGTGTTCTGTCGCTTATGTAAATACAGTCTTGTGCAACGTATGGACAGCCCCGTGACAAGCAGTTAACACAGCCTTGTTAAGAAACAATAGAAGTCTAAGATATTTCTGTGGTTTGATGAACTACGAACGAGTGTGAGACCTGACAAAAAACCCTAGAAAGGTGCCTAAACATAAAGTCAAAGTCAAATGTATTTATATAGCACGTTTTACGATGGAGCGTTTTCTCAAAGCAGCTTTACAATATTATATTATTAGAAAAGGCAAGCCTACGGCGACAGTGGCAAAGAAAAAACTCCCTGAATATAAAAGGAAGAAGCCTTGGGAGGACCAAGACTCAAAAAGAGAGGCCTAGATGTTGATTGAACCAATTAAGTTGTAGTAAAATTAAGTGAATAATAAAATTTTAATAAAATAACGAAATAGATTTAAGATAATGAGTCCTTACTGGTAAGTTATTGGAGGCACATCGTCTCCTAATAGCTATATGATGGAGGGAGTTACTGCACTCTTGTGGGACTGGTTATTGTTAATGAAAACCAGTATAAATGATGCTGAGGTGGAGGAATATCTAAGTGTGTGGTGCTGGAAGTGGTACGGGAACATCAGCTCAGAGAGAAAAGAGAAAATGTAGTTTGGTTGGGAGCACAGAGGCTATTAACAATAACTGTTTCCAGGTGCAGCATGAAACTCCGGCAGCACTAACTGTAGCTGCATAGCTTGAAGGAGAAGAACCAGAAGGTAACACAGCTAAGAGGCAAGAGCCAACCTGAGCCATGTGTCCCACTCAAAATCTAACCAAAAGCCAGCATAAATAAGAATGTTTTTAGCCTAGACTTAAAAACTTTGGAATGAATCTTGATCTAAAATTATTATGAGTTTATTCTATAGCCAGGGACAATTATGAGAAAGCTTTTCCCCTTGCGGTGACGTTTTTAATTCTAGGAACTGAAAGAAGCCCTTCACCTTGTGAATGAAGTAGACAAGCTGTACGAAAGATCCATTCTTTTTAATCCCCACAAATTATAGTACAGTACAAAATGGTCTGTGAGGCACATGCACATTTTTCAAGGGATGCACCCAGAGCTTGTGTCTGTCTTTGCTAGGTACTAAGGTCACCATACTGCATGTGTGATGGGCTGATCCTAGAGAAAAAAATCCAATAATCCTAAATAGCTAAGAAATAATTTCTGCATACAAATCGAAGCTCAGGTCTTAGGAGGATGTTAGTCTGTGTAACATTTAAGTAAAACATGTAGTGGAGCAAATGTGAGTTTGTTAGGCTGATGAAATTAATGTAAACTTACCAAAAATGTGCTTGCCTTTATGGATAGAATTAGCTTCTGTTTTTGGTTTCATTTACATATCAGATTTGCACTTGGGGCTGACCTCAGGTTGTCTTAGGGCTGAAATTTGAAACCCAGCCCACAAGCAGTCATTTAAGACAGTGTCTCTCTCCGGATGCTCGATTAGTGGTCAATAATAACTCGTAGCTCAGGCTTTGCATTTGTGCACGTCACTCAGAATCCGTTTTGATTACACTGTAGTGGACATAGTGGAGGAAAAAATGCAGACAAGTGCCGGAGTCAGCAAGCGTCTGCTTTCTTTAGTGTGCATTATTGAAGAGGAAACTTCGCCTTCTGATGTTGAGCATTTCCTACAAAATAGTTTACAGTATGTAAAACTCAGTGATTCGGTCACAAAAGTGTCAGAGCTAATTCATTTTTCTTACAGAGAGCAAGTGGAAGTGAGAGAGGGACTAAATAAATACTGTTTAGTGTCTACCACATTGCTCCACCTTGTAGATGCAAAATCATAAACAGCAGCTTATCTATTGTAGCACAGTTTGTGCTAGTCATCCTTAATCAGTGCTCACAGGACGCTGCCTACAGGATGCTGGGGGATGGACATTTTTGGATGGGGTACTGTTTTCAGTCCAGCAGTGACTGAGGGGTTTAAAACTCCAGCAGCACTGTTGTGTCTGATCCATTCATGCCAACAAAGCACACTAACACACAATCATCACATTAGTGACAGTGCAGTATTGAGAATGTTCCACTTCCCAAACAGTTCCTGATGTGTGATGGTCTTGTGGGGGTCCTGACCATTAAATAACATAGTAAGGGGAATTATAAAGTATGTAAATGAGCCTGTAACTATAGAACTACAATAACAATGGCCAATAAGTGTAAAAACAAGGAGGTGTACCTAATAAAGTGATCTGTTCTGATCTGTGAGTTTGTTTGGTATATTAACAGCTTTGTTTATTCGTCAGTAAGCTATGCTGAATGATAAGATCATTTACCACTTTTTATAAGACATTCAGTGTCATATAGCAATGCTAAGTAAATAGTTTTAGTATATCAAGTTTTTAAATACAATAATATGAGGGTTTTGCAGTTTTCATTTTTTAAAGAATTCTTTTTAGTTTTAAGCATGTTTTAAAAGCATTTTTTATATATTTACATCATTCAGCAGACACCCTTATTCAGAGTAACTGAATGAACAGTCTTACAATCCATGTAATTATGGGTTAAGGGCCTTGCTCAGGGACCCAACTGTGGCAGAGGTGGGATTTGAACCCTGGACCTTTTAGTACCTAGTCCAGTAACTTAATCACTAGGCCACCACAGCCCCATTAAACACAATATTTAAAAGTAACATTAATCCAGTATGGATCTAAACGTGTGTATAATCATTCTAAATTCAAGAAATATCCTACCAAACAACGTTTATTTGTTATGAAAAGCCTTCAAACAAGATTAATATGCTTATAGATTTGGCTGTTTTTTGGATGAGTGTGTCCACAACACACTCATGAGTCTAGCCACAACACCTTATATCACTGAAATGAATTCCACTACAATCAATGACATATTGACTAACTAAGTTTATAAGATGATTTACAGCAAACAGACATTCGTATTTGTTTTAAAGAATCCTGCTAAAACAAAATTTCTCACTATGTTGGCAGAAGAGTTGGATTCAAGTACCTTTTTCTTTATTTGTTTTTTTTTTAAGTTACTTTTTGCAGTGCATTATTGTGCAAAAAATCTCAAGGGGACCATTAGATTAGATATACCATTGATTTATGATTGTTTATCAACTCTAATATTTTATCAGAGTACAACCAGAAAACACAGGACATTTGCATGCAGTATTCTACAACAGAAGAAAAATCTGAAAACAATGCAAGTATTTCATGTGATCTTCAATTAGACTTGAGCAGTAGCAGCATCTGCCTGCAGCATCAGTCTGAATCTTGATCAGTAATAGTCTTTTTTTAAAAGGGTAACAGACAAGAAACCGCTTTCTTGAAAGTGGAACAAGGTGAAAAGGCTAAGATATGCCAAAGCTCACATGGAATGAAATACAGATCGGTGGTAAATTGTATTATGAAGGGATTAATCCAACTGTAACAGTGTGTTCCATATGGTCATTATATTATTGGTAAAACAACAGATCTATTGGTTGCCTATGACCTTTGCACGGTACTGTAAATATCAGGCTGCTCTAAATAGTAAGTATCCGGGGTGTATTTTTGCCTTGCACTCTCGTACTTGCTTATTTGGGGATCTTTCCACTCAGTTGCTCTAGGCTAAAGGTTAAAATGAAAGTTGGCAGGCTGAGCGAGGATTCATTAATTAGTCATAAAATGTGGAAACAGGCACAGAATCAAAAACAGAAAAGCTTGAATGTAGGATTATTAATGCTTCAGCACCCACACAAAGGATATACAGTCAGGTCCACAATTACTGGGGTCCTTTGTAAGCTTGATCTCACACTGACAATAAATAAAAGTCTAACATTTATTTGTTCTACAGTACATTGAATAAGACTGCCATTGTTTAAGCAACAGTAGAATTGCCATATATAATTCTTTATCTTGGGACTGTGGTAGTTAGGCAGTTAAACGGTTAAGGTACTGGAATATGGACTAGAAGGTTCAGTGACCCACCCACAGTCTAAAGCAGCTTGATCTGGAATGATGTTTTTTGGAAGGCTAGCAGCCAAGGAACCAGTTTTTTTGAAAAAGGCGAAAAGACTAATATGTGAAAGATCACAAAGATTGAAATGAAGATCAGTAGAAAAGAGTATTATGGAGAGACGAATCCAAGTTTAGACATGTTTCATCCACGGTATGTTATATGTGATCCTTATACCATTTCTTATACAACATATCTAATGGTGACCTAAGACTTTTGCACAGTACTGTAAATGTACTCCAGTAAAAAGCAATGCTTTATGTGACTGGAAACAGAGAGCAAGCAAGCTGAGGCTCTGCTCATTACAGAATCAGCTCTGCTCTTCAGCTCCACAGCTTTTCAGTGCAGTTTAGATCAGGACACTGGGATGGTCACATCAAAAGAAGTGATGTGAAGTGAAGCTGAAATGTCCAACCACCCAGTTGTAGCTGATAGAGGCTGTAAGACTTTCATTCAATATCTCCTAGTGCTTTATGTATAACAACAAAATTTCCAAGGACCTGAAAGAAATAACATCCCAGCTGGTAAAAGGAATGACATCCTCTTGCTGAAACATAGCCATTGTTCTGTCACAATAACTAGCGGCACGTAAGACTAAACAAAAATAGTACTTAGAACAAAAGTAATCTGTAATTAGGCAAAGAAAGGAAATTTGCCAAGCGGCATCTGGTTTAAAAGAACCGTGGACATGATTACAGTTTTATAAAGGATGGATTTGTCTGTCAGATCTGGCAATCCTGTACTTTCCAGTAACTAATCAGGCACTTGGCTTATGAAGAATGAGAAACACAGAAACAGCTATAATTTTGCCTGTTAGTGACGTCTGTCATCTTCACACCTTCAGAGCTATTTGTAAATGTGATAAGTGAGGCCATTTATTACTTCTATAAATCAGAGACGTGGGGAAATACAAGCAGACAGGATTTGAGTGCAGATCAATTTGAAATGTAATGGAACGAGGCAGTAAAATTGATTTTATTGTTGTTTGGAAGTGTGTGCTGGGGGACGTGTTTATTTATCGTTGTGTGGACCAAATGCTCTCACATGGATATCTTAGGAGGACAATTTGCTAGTTACAAAAATCACGTCAAGTCAAGATTAGGTGTATTAGGTGCATTAATTAATATAGTCCACTTAAACTTAAGTCCAATTAATAAAGTTAAGATTACTGAGTCTGTGCTTGTGTGAGAGAGAGTGTGTGTGTGTGTGTGTGTGTGTGTGTGTGTTGTGTGTACCTATCACTAATTCACGAATACATGTTTGTGGCTTGGTAATGCAGGTGTTAGCACTGTCGCCACATAACTGCAGTGGCATCCAGTTTGATTTCAAATCTTGTGTGGATTTTGCATGTTCTCCCCACATCTGAACAGAATTCCCCTGGTTTCTGCTCACATTGTAAATGCATACAGACTTTTAAAAAATGTATCCAGGTAAGATAGTCACATTGTACACATGCGACTTTTGAATACTTCAGACCGAAGATGTACACTGTCAAAGTACTGTCAATGTCTTTATGGTTAAAATCTCTTCTCACACTCCTAATTTAGACAGTGGCATTTATGAAAACTGCTAATACCATTTACAGTTAAACCTCAGAATTTGAATGAATTGGTTCCAGAAGGCCATTCAAACTCCTTTGTTTAAAGTCACAATCATATTTCTCCATAAGAAGTAATGTAAACACAATGAATCTGTTCCCAACCCCAAAATGATTGTTTTTACAACTATATTCTTATGTAATTAATGATTACAAGCTTGAACAAAGCAAAGGTAATGCAATACATAAAAGCAATACAGACATGAAATAAGTGAAAGGAAAGTATAACTTTATAGCCACGGAAGTAAAAGCAGTTTCAGAAATCACACCCATAAACTGTTAGAATATACATATACATATATACATAATAATGAAATTATATAATATAATATACATAATATACATAATATTCCCTATTTTTTCTTCTTTTGGGTATTATGGAGATTATGGCATTCCTTTATCACCTACAACTGGACTTGATTTTGTGTATCATCATTTGAAGATCGCCCCATTGAGTGTTCTGTTTAGAGTGCTGATGTTCCAATGTTGGAAGTTGCAAAAAAGATTTGAAAATTCTTTTCTCTTGCCATTCTTGATGAGTAGCAAAGAAAGAATTTCATTGTAACAATTATTATCAAAAACAAATCTGTTTCCTTACTGTTCATATAACATTAAAATTCTTGAATCTTTTTCTTGTTACTGTAGCTCCATTGAATTAGTGAACAATAAACAAGTTACATATTATCTGAACTTCTTACTATGAAGAGCAGCATTTACAAGAAAAAGATCATAAACCTTCAGACCAATCACTTTGGGAAGCTGTAAAAGTTTTGTGGGCTAAATTCTACTTTATCCGCTCTGTGGTTGGATGGTTTTAGAAATGCACTTGCCTGGAAGTGTGAATTAACAGTCACTTTAACTCAATACCCCAGTAGATAATGAATAGATTCAGGTCTAATAGACTGTTCCAGTGTCTTCTTTTGCATTCAGATCTGGTTTACTCCATCTTAAAGAGAGTATTGACTCTCACAGAGTCTCCCTGTGTCTCTTTGTGTTGTTTTTTTTTTCCCTTTTCGTCTGTCCTCTCCCCTCGTGCCCTCCTGAATTGATGTTTTGTGTTAAGTAAAGCTGAAGCTACTCATGTTCTCACACTCCATCAATAACGGAATGCATTAAGGATATCTACTGGTTAGAAGAAGCTATTCATTTCCTCCGCCCGTGTCCCAGCAGAGCCGCATTCTCTTCTTTCAGCTCCTCTTCTGGACCCGGCGTCAGGGCCCTGAGCCCAATCGATGCCCATCGAGCAGGGACGAAAGACAGTGGAGGGAAGAGTGATGGAGGGACAGCGAGGAAGTCAAAATGACTTTTGTTTCTGAAGGACAGCTTAGAAGGTTGTGTTACCACAGACGATGGCTCAGACTCAATGGAGACTGCAAGAGATGGAGAAATGGGAGAAAGATCTACTCACGTTCCTTCATCCATCCTCCAACGTCTCTGTGATTGAGATGTCCAAAAATAGGGCAGCACATGGGAAAGGAGCTCAAACTATATCCCAACCACCAATGAATTCTATGAGGTAGATCATTCAGTAACAGCATCTATAAAATTAAAAAAAAAGTTCTAAAGAGGGAAACTGAGGGACCTCTGATCTCAAAGGGAATCCACACATTGTACACATGATATAGTCTAAATTGTATATGTTTTGTTGTTGTTTCATTAATAATCCATGCTGTTTCATACAAATGCAGAATTTGATAATAATTGTTACTTTAATATACTTTTAAGTAATTATTCAATTAATATCTAGGCTACCCATGGAGGTCGGGTCGCTTTTTGAGTCTTGGTCCTCCCAAGGTTTCTTCCTTCTACTTTCAGGGAGTTTTTTCTTCCCACTGTCGCCATAGGCTTGCTCAATTTGGGATTGGCTGTTTACAATAATATAGGATTGTAAAGCTGCTTTGAGAAAATGTTGTAAAAAGCGTTATATAAATAAATTTGAACTGAACAATTCTGGCAAATTTAACAGAGATACGAGGACGAGTGGAAGGATATCGTGTTGAGCTTCACGATAGTGACACATCACATTCAGCTGAACTGAGCTAAGTGGTGAATTACGATCTCCTAATCTGTTTATGATAGCATTTTGTGCTTAGCTCTTTTAAAAAGGTACCTTAAACCACTGGCCCGTTCTATATAAGCTCCCAAACTTTCCCCACTCATTATTTATCTTTGGCATGAGGAGTCCAAAACTCCGAGTCCAAAACTACATCCGTAAAAATAAAAAAAACAAACTTTAATGAGCACCTCTATGAGCCAGTCACCAACAACAGCAGAAGGCAGGACACCATAAGAACATTTTGTATTCAGCATCACTGAAAGAAAACAGAACCTAGTAAATTTATTAGAGTAATATATACTAAAAAGTATATATATATATACTAAAAAGTATCATTTAGAAAACACCCTAATCCAGATCTTTATTCAACTGAGTTGGATTTTATGTTAAATGCTTGCCCAATGACCTACCAGTAACAGCATGGCAGAGGTGGGATTTGAACCCAAGGACCCCTGGTCCATACCCATACCATTTACATTCTTCAGTTCTTTATTCTTGTGCATATTTCCTCACATCCATCTCAATTTGTCCTTGCAATTTTGTTTATTTTTTGGGTTTATTTTTTTCATTTGTTTTTAACATCATCATTCGCCATTGTCAGGGTCTTAAATATGATTATAACTTAAAATAAAATAGGATAAAATCTTTAAAAACATGGGGTGCAAGCCTAAGCATGTTGTAGACAGAATGCCAGCCCAACACAGGGCCAGCAGGGCTTACAGTTTCAATGTGATGATCCCCAGACTTCCCTCACCTCCCTCAGGCACAGTCATTGTTTCTGCCTGGCCAAACTTAGCATAAAAGAAGTCCATCCAGCTTGCTGAGGACTTTTTGTTGACATAATACTGTATTTCTCGAACCTGCACCTTACCTTAACCTCAGCAACCTAACGTAAAGCTTTTAGACTTAGACACACTTTATTGTCATTCACCTTTACACAGTACAGTGAGCATAAGAACGAGATTTTGTTGCTATGGCTCGATAATCTAAAAATATAAAATTTTCAAAAATTTAAGGTGTCAATGTTGTGTGCAAAATGTGTAGTGTAAGTGCAAAAATTGTAGCAATGAATATGTAAACTAATATATGCAGTAGCAGTAGCAGCAAAATCACAGTAACGATGTATTTCTCATCGAGTAAATTGTAGGAGGTAATTAAAAGTAATGAGCAGTATTTTAATAAATGTTCAACAGCCTTATGGCATATGGAAAGAAACTGTTTCCAGTTCTGCATCTGAAACTCCAGAGCCTCTTTCCGGATGCCAGTAGTGAAAACAGTCCGTTGTGAGGGTGGGACGGGTCTAGATGTTTTGTGTTCTGTTCAGACAGCGGCTTGTTGCAGTAACCTGAATGGGTGTAAGTGAGGTTCCTATTATTCGCTCCACTGTCTTCACCACCGTCTGTAAGTACTTCCAGTCAGAGGTGCTGCAGGCTCATGCCCAGACTGGCTCTTTTAGCCAGAGCTTCAGTGTGAGTGGTCCAGGACAGAGTGTTTGTTAACTGTAATAAAATGAACTTTGATTTGCTGATGCCCTCCACTGCTGTGTTGTTGATGAGGAGTGGTTTGTGGTTGGGTTTGCATCTCCTGAAGTCGTCAATGAGCTCTTTGGTTTTCTCAACATTCAGAGCCAGGTTGTTGGCCATTTTATCTTTTTTCCCCAAAACATAAAAAGTTGCAGTTTTGGTTAAAGGACTATGCTGGGTAAATTAATATAACACACATGCACACATATATACACAAAACACACAGACACACCCGCAGAAAAAAAGAGAGAAAGAGAGAGGAGAGAGAGAGAAGAGAGAGAGAGAGAGAGAGAGAGAGAGAGAGTAAAGGTTGAATATAAACAGCATTAATGGATATTTTGGATTGTGTTGCTCACAGTAAGGAGCCAACACCTCAATTAGAGTCCAACACACACACACACACACACACACACACACACACACACACACACACACACACACACACACACACACACAC
>JAUZST010008931.1:0-13278 GCA_034779995.1 Parotocinclus haroldoi
GTGTGTGTGTGTGTGTGTGTGTGTGTGTGTGTGTGTGTGTGTGTGTGTGTGTGTGTGTGTGTGTGTGTGTCCGTCCGCACCGTTTTCATCATGGCCACCGGTTTCTGGTGTTCCCTGCCGTGGTTCATCTTCTGGTGCCTCTGGGAATATTACGGCTGTGTCTCCTTGCTGAAGCATCTCCTCAACCAGAGCATCTCTACTCCTCTCATCCTCTTCTGACACGCACTCCTCTTTCACTGTAACGCAATTACACGATTTTAAAAACGAAATAATAATGTCATTTCAAACAGGTGATTATAATCATGATTGAAACGAAAGCAGCATCCAGGAAAGGATGAGCATAAATTGTTTAAAAACAAGGTAACACAAAGAAAGATTGGACAAGATCTGCATATTTCTCCCTCTTCAATGTGTAATATCGTGAGGAATTTCAATGCATAAAGTCCAAAGCCACAAAGCTGAACACTTGTGAGCTATAATCCCTCAGGTGCTGCATTAATAGCAAGGGATTACTTTAGCAAACCTTTGTCAACCAAAGGAGTTACATTCACAAATGCCACTTTGCTAAAATAAGCCTCATGGTAACAACATCCAGAAGCATCTAGGATGGACCATCACACAGTGGAAAGGTGTATTTTGGTCGGACGAATCAGTATGAAGAAGAAATGGACTTTGCGTTTAACTACAAGTCCAAACGCCAGAGTCTTTCATGTTATGGGGCTGTATCACTGCCACTTATTTGCTGCAGCAGTAATGCTGAAAAGTACACTAGGTTTTTAATAATGATGATGACCCCATACTGTTGTATACTTTTAAGATGTGTTTGCAGGAGCAATGGTACAAAATAACACCAGAGACAATTCATAGCTTATCATCCTCTAGGCCAAAACGTCTTTTAAGTGGTGTGAGAAGGAATGGCAAGAATGCTTAAGCAAAACATGTGCAATGAAACAAAAGTCAAAGTAAATGTGAGAAACACTGTTTTTTTTATTTATTTGCATTTTCCTTACTGTACCAACTGTCCAAATCTGTTTTAAGGTTGTAAAACACTGGAAACTACACTGCTCACTAAAATTAGGGGGTATGTCCCTATGGGAAGTAGCCCCTAGTTTTTGCGATCAGTATATAAAACATTTCACAACAATTTGTTTTTGGTCTGCAAGACTACATGAATTCCTTCATGGCTTCTTTTGCATGTATGGAATGATTGTGTTAGTGTTAGCAGTTAAGGTACTGGATGATTGGTCCATAGCTCCAGGGTTCAGATCCCATAGAATCCCATGGATGTACTCCTTACATAAATGAATCGAGTCTGAAAACTCAAATTTGTATGTTTTGTTGAGCTTTGTCATTGTGTAAACATAACTTAAATATTATGGTTCATAACGTTCACTGTTGAGCTGAGATTTTTGTTTTGTTACGAACACCATCAATCTAAAAAAAATCTAATTAAACACAATGGATTTCATCCAGCTGTAATGTTAGACGCCTGATTCTGCTAATCATGGCTGAACATTAGAGAGAGGTGATTTGGATTACTGTGGAAACCGAATGGCGCTCGCTGCACGATATATCCTAAATATAAAGTGGGTACTTGGCTGAATCCAGCGAGGGCTGCACTGCCTGCAGACGTCACTCCTGACAACACGTCACCTGACTTTTCTAATTAGGTTTCTGTCTTGGATGGGGTGGAGGTGTCATTAGGGAATAAGGCTTTATGAAGCATTGACTCAGTTGAATCAATCGCTTTGAAATGAAGCAGCCTTTTAAAGCATGCGTGTGACATATGCTAGTCAAATGCCCCCACCTGCATCAGCAACAACTTAGTCACTTGCAAAATACACCTATTTGTGGTTATTGTGTAATAAAAAAAAACAAAAACGCATGCTTGTGCTGAATATGGAAGCCGGCCAGAATACTAGTGGTCGACCAATTATGGGTTTTTAATGGTCGTTTACAGAGCAGCTATATAATGCAATTTTTCCCTTTTTTTTTACAACTGATAACTAATACAAAATAACAATAAATATGATGCACTCGCCTGCTCACTTTCTTACTTGCTTAATCCTGGACAGGGTCGCATGTAAGCTGGTGCCTAACCAGTGGCATAGGGCACAAGGCACAAGAACAACCCTGGACAGGGTACCATGCTTTTGGACTGTGCGAGGGAAATGGAGCAGCAAGGCAAACAATGTGGACATGGGGAGGACCTAGACTGTTCCAAATAGGACTGGGCCCAGTGTTCTCGCTGTCTATCTGTCTGACCTTTCATCCCTCAGACACAGTTGGTTGTATATTTGCAGCACCCTGCCAGGCCTGAAGCACTGCCAAGGCTCGAACCCAGATTTGCACTACTCTCAAAAATTAGTGAGCAGTTTTTGTGAGCAGTACATATGGAGGTGGGTTTGCCTGTATGACTGCTGCCTTGCCCAGGTTCTATGTTTAAATTGTTTTAATAATTACAAAATGTCTACTGTAATTAGTATTTTAGGATCACTCAGTCATTCACAATAAAGCGGATGCAGCTCGTTCAGTGTGTGGCACCAAGAAGACGGCGTTTTGTCACGGTGTTACGGTATTTCTTTCTACTTTACACTGACTCTTGGTTAGGTTTAGAATTCCTTTTAAGGTACTTTTGCTTGTGTTTATAGCACTTAATGGCTTAGGCCTCTCGAATATTTCCAGCTTGCTCGCATCTTCGGCAGCTCAGTGATTGCAGATTGTCATCAGCAATCGAGTAATCGCCCTCTTGCACCTAACTGACATCTGGTCTATAGTGGGCCTACAGTGCTGACAGTCCTATATGGCACCTTTTATGGCTATGGAGTAGAAATCAAGTAGATAACGCTAATTAATACGCAAATGAATCCGTATTGCCGCATACACTGCTCACAAAAATTGGGGGATATTTAATTATGAGACATTTGATTTGGAAGTATCCCCTAAATTTTGTGAGCAGTATGTTCGAAAGATGAAGAAAAAAGGGAGGTCATAATTATAAAATCAAAGTCATGCAGGCAAATGGCAATTTGGCCCACTTACAATACAAACCAAACAAATTAGTCTTGAATAGCTAACTCAATCTCTCCATTTCCCAATATCCCTTAATGCACAAACTGTGCTCAACCTCCTGTAAAATGAACCGCCTAATTGGAGCACTGGGTTTGACATCTTTATCTCTCACTAACGAGGGAAAATGAAGAAATAAAGGCTTTGGGAAGAAACAAGCCCAGAGGCTACAAAACGCATATCTCTGCCTCTGCTCTGCACTTTCTCATGCGTGCACACACAAAATGAGTCCGCAATGTCAGCAATTACAAATAATGGCATCCGCTCGCAACTCAAAACAACATTCAGAACACCTGAGGACAATTGTGCATTTGTGTGTCTGAACGATTTAGAAAAACGTAGGTTTGAGTCTGGGGGTATAGAGATGAAGCAAATGAACACCGTTTCTGCCTCACATACTGTTCTGTTGTCAGCAGCACCAAGTCCATGTCAGGATATTGACGTATATGGCAGTGTTCATTTGACCAGCTTGCAGGAATTGTATGGTGAATTCATGAGAAAGAAAACAAACTGTTGTCAGCTCCTGAAACACGTCAGTACAAATAAGAGCTTGGATCCTTGCTCAAGTACTGTTTTCTGTGTGGAAGCTGCAGAGTGAAAAAGATTAGAGAAACAGCAAGTGGACCTTTTAATTCTCATTCAGCAACTGTTACCCCAAACCTTTTCCTTATTAACAAGCTAAAATAACTACCTGGCTTGCATTCTGGGTTCTATCTGCGGCTTCTTCTTAATCTATAATTTATATACAGTTATTGTTAAAACAAAAGCAAGTCTCCAAGAGGGAGCTGTATTGAATGTGTGAAGGTAACGATATATGTAAGTGATTACAATACTAGAGGAAAAGCAGAAGTTTATTTTTTTTTAAAAACTGTACAATTAAAAGGAGGCTCTGGTTACCCTATTGAGCCACCTCTAGCCTGGATACAATATTAAATATGATTAGGCATAGACGCATAAAGGTTCTGCATGGTATGCTGTGGGACTTTTGCCCACAGATGGGCCTGTAGATCCCAAACGGCTGACACTGATGTTCAAGCTGATCCCATAAATGCTCAATTGGTGAGAAGTCTTACAAACGGGCAGGACAAGAAAGTGTTGCAATCTGGTGGAAACCTTTCTGGCAAAGCCTTGATGTCTGTTTGTCAGGCATTATCCTCCTGAAAAGTGACAGTTGGAAGCCGTGCAGTAAGAGGCAACATTTGACCATAGGATGTCTTGCAGATGTTGCTGATCTGCTAGTGTCACTATTGGGAGTGATGGACTATCGTATGTGATGCCTTCACAGATCATCACACCAGCAGTTTGCGCAGTGTGACGCTGCACAGCAAAGGCAGGATTACAGTGCTCACCTGTTTCCTTCTGCTAAGCGCCCGGAAATGGTCCCAGTAGAGACAGGGCTGTGGAGTGAAGGTGGCACCTATGTCTGGACAGTGGACGTGGGAGCAGCTCGTGGTTGTTGGCCTTTTTATAGGGGCAGCAGTGGAAGACTTTGTGTCTAATCAGACCACAATTGTAATCATTTACATATCTGCTTGAGAGAGTTTTGCTCTAGTAATTAGAAATACATTTATTTTCCTTTTTTGGTTTCTCAGCTGTAATTTTAATGAACGGTTACTTTGTGAGAAACGGCATGGTGACAAAGCAGTTCGTGTTTTTGCCTCACGGTTCTAGCTACCCTGGTTCGATCCTAACCCTGGCTCTTCCTGTGTGAAGTTTGTCCTCCCTGTGTCCATGGGGGTTTCCTCGTGTGTTATTTCCTCTGTGTGTGTGTTAGTGTTAGGTTAATTGGTGTATTTTAAAGTCCCGTTGGTGTGTATGAGAGGGTGAATGTGCCCTACGATGGATTGGTGCCCCGTCTATGGTTGTTCTTGCCTTGCATCGTGTTCTGCTGGCTATGCACTGGCTTTCCTGTGACCCTGATCAGGATTAAGCAGATAAACAATGAACTTCTGAACTTCAATGCACTCGTTTGGCGCAGCATCAATTTGCAAGCGCACCACTGCTGTGAAATAGTAGTCTTTAAAAAAAAAAAAAGAAATACACAAACTACACATAATATAATAACAATAAGCTGACAATAAATATGGTTAGCAAAGTAATGGCCCAGTGGATAAGAGACTGAACTGGCATTATAAACTGGTATTTGATAAAATGTATTTTAGTTTCCTGTATTTGTCCCAGTGTGGGAACACACTCATCATAAGCCACAGCCACGAATGTTCATTTCAGTGCATAAACAGTTCCCAATAAATAGAAAATAAATTTTTAGTTAGGGGATCACTAAAAGACCCATTCATAGAACTGCTGCACTACTGAGCTTTGACAACACACTCTCGTCTTATGCTATTAGTGTTCGTGGTCGTTGATCATGCATCAGTAGAACATAGAGAGAACTAAATACTGCTTATGAGTGTGTGAGGAGGATTATATGCCTTTCTTTTAAGCAACAAGGGAGCAGATAAATGGCATAGCAGATGTTCTTAGACCTGCTTCAACCCTCGGCTCTCCTGTGTCGATCCTCTTCATATCTACTATTCCCACAAACTCTGTATAGTCGTGATAATTAACAAGCAACTCTGCATGCAGGAAAGAGTCAGATCTAAAGCCAGAGCTTGACAATGAATCCTTGACTCGCTACCTTGAACAGCAAGAAAGGACAAGGACAGAGCATACAGCATGTGGTAAATGTAATGTGGTTTAAAGGCTGCGGAACCACACTGTTCCACTTCCTCCATTGCTCCGGCACATGCAATAGTCTAAGATCAGATAACAAATCACAAGAAGTGGCTCATTTTTTTAATATGAGGTGTGAAACTGCATATGACTAAACACAATAATGGCATCGTGTGGAAAGTATGATGGGTGTTTTCAGCACTGCATTAGAATATTTTGCTTCTATAAGCACTTTTAATTCTGTTTCCAGAGAGGTAGCGATAAATGGAACACGTACATTTATTGTTACCTCTTATATACTTTCTATTAAGAGGACATTCTGCGAAGACCTACACCAAAATATGGTGAGCACGAATTCTGTATTTATGACATCTAAAAATGGACATTCACACCCTCTCGTTAAGATTATGATGCACAGGAGAACTCAAACCTGCGCTCTATTGTCAAGAAATAATCACGTTCACATGGTGTACAGATTCAAGTGGAAATTCCCTATGACTCGACTGCTTACATTTCTTCTTGCAAACAGGGTCAAGAGATCACTGTTCCACTGGCACTTCAGCGCAAAAAAAATATTGTTTGATCTCACAGTGATCTTGCAGTGGCATGTGTCTGAATGTATACTGTAGAATAGGTAAAAGGTTGTTGGTTGGCAGTTTTCTGACTTTGATGTGGATCAGACATTAGGATGACGGAGCTAAAAAAAAAATCTGAAAATTCTGTCAGAAAATACACTGCTCACAGTAGTTGTAAATGGAACCCCTTGCAACGCAACATGGTGTGCAAACAAAAGTAAATAGAACATTTTATTTTGGAGAGTAATGCCAAATCTGGCTGGAAGGCAAAGCTCGAACCCAGGTCCTTATTGGGGTAGGCTGGCACTTTAGATCTTTAGATCACACCAACTGTTTTGAGTCACAGGAGTTGCTCTTAACTTATTTGAACCAAATAACATTTTAAACTAATAAATTGCACACAGCATGATCTTTGTGTTTTACAAAACTAACAGGTTTATGAATTTATGTTTGGATATCAGCCTATACTGTGTTAGGGTTAGGCTTAGTCATACCTGATTAGGTGCATCTCTTTTCGGTCCCATTTACCATACGTGTAGTTCTATACTTACAGACTGTAGCTCATCTGTTGACCTTTTGTACTTTAATTAGTGCAGTTTTCTCCTAACTCTAATGGTCAGGACCCACACAGGACCACCACACATCAGGTACTGTTTGGGTGGTGGTGGTGCTGTCTTGTTCTGGTATGAGTGGCTCAGACTCAGCAGTGCTGCTGGAGTTTTGAAGTACTGTGTTCACAGTTTTTGCTTCAGCTTGTCAATGTAAAGTCAGAGGCAGCATCTTTTGTTACAATTTGTGCTAGTCATCCTCTATTCCTACATCAGTGCTCACAGGTTACTGCATATAGGATGCTGGTGGCTGGACATTTTTGGTTGGAGGACTGTTTTTCCATCAAGCAGTGATTTCAACAGTACTGATGTGTCTACACACCTAAACACCCAAATAGTACCTAATCTGTGTTGGTCCTGTGAGGGTTCTGAACATTAGAGAACAGAGTAAAGGGGACTAATAAGGTACGTGGAGAAGAGATGGACTATATTCTGTTGTAGAACTACGAAGTAAAGCTATATGGTAAGTAGATCTGATAACATGAACAATAGGTGCATAAACAATGGAAGTGTACCTAATAAATTGTTTGTAGATGACCAGCTTAGTAATGTAAGCATGTCCCAAATATTCAGGTTTCCAACTGTCCCACCCACATCAAGCCTATGCTTTATAAAATACTGCTGAATCTCATTACAAAATTAATGTAGCACCTATCTTACACTTCTAATAATTGGATGTAATACGTTTTCAAATGACCTGGAAAATATCGCTCTCAAACAGCTCTGCTCTCTATACTTCAGAAAAACAAACCTCTCAGATTCATTACTGGCAGTTTCTTATTCCTCTTTATTTTGTGCATGTGTTTCATTATTTTATCCAACATGTGAAATTTAATATATCATTACTGAACGATCATAGTGGTTCCTGCCATGCCTTTCCAAAGACAGTCCTGGAGGTTTCTCAACAAATGCAATTAGCTAGTTAATTGTCCTCAATAAATTGGACTTGTTAACGTGAACACAGCTGGCTTAAATTAGTTTGCTTAGGTTTTAAAAGGCTGCCATTTTACCCCGTTCATGCTCTTTCTGATGAGAGTGTATTGTGTTTCTGGGCAAAGAACTGACGTACTCGTGCCCAAATGAGAAGGTGTAGTGTCATGTTTAAAGAAGAAAATAAGATGCACACCCATAAAAAACAAAACTGGTCTGAACACACGTAGGCATTTTAGGGGTTGATGTTTTAGCCTACTACATTTTTCCTGGGTTTTCAGTTACAATAATTTATATTTAATGTGCATCTTTATGGGTGATTGAAATGTATGCCAAGGTGCCTGGTCTGGACTACGTGTGGGAGTGATATGACGCTTTGAAATGCCTGGAAGTTTCCAAATCAACCTAGCAAACATTCTGCCAACAGAACTCCAGAATATCTAATTTAATAAATTGTGAAACATTCATAAAATCTTTGTAAACATGCCAAAATCATAGGGAAGCTAGCCCAGTTGGATAAGGGTAAGGGTGGGAATGAGAACACAATCTCTGCTCCCCTCCCGTTTTTCCTGTGCAACTGCTATTTAGTTTTACAGAACCAGAATCAAACGACCTCATTTCAGTCGACAGATCAAACTCCTACTACTTTTACATTTAGGAGACGCCCTTATCCATAGCGACTTACAACTTATGCAATCTTATAATACAAGCTGTTGAGGATTAATGGTCTAGCCCAAGTACCCAACAATGGCAGCTTGGCAGATGTAGAACTTAAATCCTGGACCCTCTGGTATATAGACCAGTACCTAGCACAGTCCTCTCATCACTAACTTCCTTAGCAGAGGCTAGATTCTGGGTTGCATTTTTGCATTTACATATTTATTTGTTTAGTATCCAGAAGTTCTTACAATAATGAAACCTTCACAGGGAACAGTCTAAGTAACTAAAAGTTATGGCCTTGCTCAAGGGTCCAACTGTGGATTTAGTAGGATGTTGGTAGAAAGGTCTGTGCCACTACTGCACACATGCCTTGAAGGAAGGCCTGTGCAGCTACTGCAATGGCTGAGTTGCTTCGCTGTAAATGGAAGTGATGTATTTTCATTCCGGGGTAAATGAGAGCCGACAGCATGCGAGCAGGCAGTGAGTGCTTTTAATCTTGAAGACTGAGAGGGGGCAAGGGAGCATGAGTCTCCATTGTAAAGGCAGGAGGATGAAGTGGAGGTGGACTGGGTGGGGGAGAAAAAGTGACTTTAAAACAAACACCCAGACCACAGAGAGTCAGTCTGTCTGTCTCTGCTCTAGGTGGTGCTGAGCTGGGATAGACAAAAACAAAAAATAGGATGGAGAGAGAGGAGGGCATTCAGGGGAAGATTGAAATGCGAGACAGACAAAAAAGGGGCTGGGTTAATACTGCAGCACTGATACTCACACTGAACAATAAAGTCTGGAAGCCTATGAATTATGGAGAATCTAAGTAGGGAGATGTGTTAGGTCTCAGACTTGAGATGTGGGAGCAACTCCCATTCATGTTCATTACAACTCGCACACTATACAGACAAGCTCTGGCTGAACAAACGTTATTTGTACACCACAGAAGCACTATCACGTCTTTTCCAGAGCTATCACAATACCTTATGTGTCGGACAAAATCGAATGATCAGGAATTGAATGGTAATCCACGTGAACCACCCTTGTTCTATATCTTCAGTAAGGAAAACCTATCTTGTACATCTAAGTACTAGGAGTTGGTGTTGGCCTATTTATAGATATACACAAGACAATGCTGATGCTATTCTGTTTGGTCAAGCATGTTTTTTTTCAGAAAACAAATCACAATCTATCACCCATTCCTGATTAAAACTGGAATATTACCTTCATTCCATCTGTCCTCTGGACAATTAGGGTCATCATCATGGACAATGCTGTCACCGTCCGCTCCATCCAAGGGAGTCCCCTCTTCTTCCACAATATGGAGCTTATCTTCATCATCAGAGTCTGACTGGCCTTCCAATGCATGGGTGTAGTTACTCACTGCACAAAGAAGAGAATGTTTAGAGAGGAGTGTTTGTGTAATGACTGAAGTAAAGGCCAGGTAGACACAACAAATAGCGGTCAGGCAGAGTGAAGGGTAGGACAGAGCAGGATGGTGGAATATCTGATTTGAAAACAAATGAACGAGATGACGAGAGTGAGAGTGATGGTCAGAAAAACGACGGAGGAAAAGGTTGTATTACAGAGGTATGAAGTAAAGAGAAAAGAATGGTGAAGATGTTTTTTGTAATAGGTTTTTTTTTTTCTCTGACAGGGTTCTGGCTTACTGTCCCTGACCTGCTTTACCAGTAACAAATGAAGATATACAATGATTTAATGAACAGAGGGCCTTATTCAATTCACCAGATACAGACAAGATCACAAAGACATTACACCCAAAGAAAGAAGTGGTGGTACTGATGTGGTGAGAAGGAACATTTTTGTGCCTTAGCATCTTGACAGATCACACCGTAGAGATCCCAGAGTCTGGGATAAAATGTTTATCCTTAAAAACAAATGGGAAACACATAAAGGCATTTCAAGACTGTAAAGAAACCAGAGGTAAATGACTGGGCTACCATTTTCTGAAGAGTGGATAGCCCAATTCTCCAAAATCAACTGTAGTTGTTAAGGCTTATCACTTAAGCACAGAAGGTTTCTACTATTGTTACATATTAGCTTCAGTACTCTCGGAGTATCTTGCCCACTGCATCTTCATTGGTAATAACTGTCACATATAAGAGGTTTCATTTGGTAAAGCCAGATAAACAGTTTTACATAGACTGGACCAATAATGTCTATACCTATAGTGAAAGGTTCGTGTCATGACATGCTCTTTCCCCTTTTACCTATAATGTTTAAGTAGTCTTTAAACATAAAATTTTTTTTTCAACTTAACAATCATACATATCAATGTTCTTGAAAAGCTGGATAGTAAAGGTGATCCAATAGTTTCATATAGAGCTAAAGAGTCTGTAGTGTTTCTATTCCAGCACAGCACTAATGAATTTCTTCTTCAGCAAAGGCAAGATCCAAATGAGACAAACTGTTTGTTGTGGCATGACACTGGGACAAATGGCTATAAACATTGTGGGAATTGTTGAATCAGGTTGAAGTCAGAGGGCTGAAGTTGTTGTACCAATGCGACATTGCTTATTTAAATACCAGGATTAGTCATGAGTGACTGGCACCACATGGATTTACACAGTGTGTAGAGTTATACGTGCAGCCAATACAGTTGAGCCCAATAATGTCCGCGGATTTGGAAATATAAAATGGAGAATTCATTAAATAAACAATTTAGAAGTTTGATTACTCTGGGATGTAAAACCTCTCTTTGTATCGCACTTCAGTACTCTAATACTACCCACATTTCCTCATATAGCAATGCCTCAGTGTTTAGATCGACATACTTATTATATATAGGTTTTGGCAGGTACGGACTGGACACAGTGGAGGTTGGGCATGTTCCTGGTGGTTTGAACTTGGGGGTTGTCCCCCCCCCCAAAAAAAAAAATTAAAAAAAATAAAAAAAAAACCTGGGTATTATAAGAGCTATACTACACTACTCACAAAAATTAGGGGATATTTTATTATGGGATATTTTTGAAATGTCTTCTATTTTTTGTCAGCAGTATATATACAGTTATTCGATAGGTCATCTTAGCTGGTGACATGGCTGGTGCAACAACAGATAACAGCATTTCCACAATACCAAAAGAGAACACCTGTGGTTGGAGGTGCAGAGAAGGTACTCCAAAAACGCAAAGGGCATTGCTGGATCATACCACAAATTGTTCCGTGTTAACTGATTTATTTCACCAGTCTGCAGGCGATAATGGAGACACTGGTGAAGAGGTGTGAAACATCAAGGAGGAGGAGTGTGCAGGGAGCATGTTTCATGCTTACATACAACATGCTGTGAGTGGGTTTGCCACCCGTCTTTTATAAAACTGTGTAGCTGCATACTCAAAAGCAAAATCAAAGAAAAAGGCGGCGTCACAGTGCTGACAATAACAAAACAGGGAAAAAAACAAACAAGTTAAGCAGAGAAGCTCAAAATCAGCAGAAAGGTGCAGAAACAGGCTGGCTGAAACATTAAGATCATCTTTCCCAAATTAAATAGACTTGTGTTTGAGTTACTTTTGTTTTGTTTTGTTTTTTTTTTTTATTTCTGATGCAAGTCAGAAAATGCAAAAGGCTGTTGAAGCTTGGATTTGAATGGGAGACTGGATTCCTTTGGGTCAGTCATGTCCCAGTCCCTGATAATGAATACAGGGCTGCCTGTATAATCTGTTGTCGAGTTTTCTGGTTGATCATGGTGGACTGCAACTTGTATATAACTTAATAACAGGCAGGTGTTGATAATCATGGCTGAGCTTCTAAAGGGCAGAAGACGAGTGGAATCAGTCAGGTCCTTTTACCCCAGACTGTCCCTGACGCAGATATGCCGTGCTGTTGTTAAAGCGATGTTTTATGTCAAGTAATATCATAGAGAAAAATAAATAATGTAACTATGTAGGGCAATTCACTGCAAATGAATCTTGCTTAAATCCTATCGATTGTCAGAGAGGGACTTGATAGATAGATTTTATAATTTGTAGGCTACATGTTTTTTTTTTAATTTAAAAAGAATATCATAACAAAAAAGCAGGCCGAACCATTTGTAATCAGTCATCAAATACACATTTGTGGGCTCGATGGCGGTAGGGTTGAAAGCTGTGTGGCAGTGAGGTTTGGAGGGTGGCTGTGGAACTGGAAGCAACTGGATAGCTGTTATTTGTCAGTGTTGACATGGCAACCCCAGCTGTCAATTAGCTAAAGGTACTAACTACACTGCTCAAAAAAAATGGGGGATATTTCGAAAAGATTTTTTTGTGAGCGGTATAGAATTGGACTGAATTTCTCTGAGGTATTTAAAAACTGGTCATCAACTTTGAGTGTAAAGGTGAAAATTCAATCAAGTCTAAACTTGATCATTTTCTTCTACACTGGTCATTATGTTCACCTTACAGCCTATAAGGATTACAGAACTTAATAGCAATAAAAACTATTTGTTAAATATGCTGCTCTCAAATTAGCGGATATTTAGTTATATTTATAAAGGCTTATTTATTATTTTATGAGCAGTATGCCTGCTCGGTTGGGACTACTGTACTACTAGTACGAGTCTGTTTCTGCTCAGACTAGTGTTTAATATCATAACACGACCTATCACTGATATTGCTACTTTTATTATACCATTACATGTCTGGTTTTCGGGTGAGCAGCATTGATTTTCTGCTGCCGACCAGATGACCTTAATTAATGAAGGGTGTAGACGTGTGTGTGTGTGTGTGTGTGTGTGTGTGTGTGTGTGTGTGTGTGTGTGTGTGTGTGTGTGTGTGTGTGTG
>JAUZST010008932.1:0-13278 GCA_034779995.1 Parotocinclus haroldoi
AACCCCCCCCACAACAACAACCCCCACCCCCCCACCCCCCCACCCCCACACACACACACACACACACACACACACACACACACACACACACACACACACCCTTTTTAATTGTTAGATTGTTTGACTTTGACGTTAGATTTGTCGAGGCATAACGGTAACACGTTTCCGGAGAGTTTACTCCAAGGTTGCCAGATTCTTGAGAAATTGGGATTGGTTCCTGCTTTGCACCTGCACTGAAAGGTTCTCGTGGCCCTCACTTGGACTCGTCGGGTGAGATTTTTCGGAATGGGCTTCAGGGTTGCTGTCTAGAGTCAGGGATTAGGGTTGGGTTTGGGTCAAATTAAGCGGGGGATGTAAATGAATAAATTTGGGTTTTTAAGGGTTGGGGCTAGGATCGGATTTAGCGGGTATGTAAAGAATGAATAAAAGATTTTGGGGGCTGCGATTTGGGGGGCAGGGTTTAGAATTCGATTAAGTAGGTACAAAAAAGCTCCGAGCTTTGTCTTTCTTCCCGCACAGCAACGCCGTTTTTGGACAGACATCGTATCTGGACGTGGACCCTAAGCATCTGAAAGCACCTGCCTTTTTTTTTCGTTCCCTAACCTAATTCCTCCAACGCTTCAAAGCTGTGCAGAGAGGGACGATTCTCAGCATTCGGGCGTCTCTGCGAGGCGACAGGAAGATCGTTCCTCGGGACTGGGCCGAAGGGAGAAGCAAAAAAAAAAAAAAGAATCGGATCTCAAGGTCGCCTCTTCCTGCCTTTATGCCTGGCAGAATGAGACTTTCCACAATGCAAACAATGACTCAAAGTCCACATGGCCCACTCACGCGTTTGCGTAATGCACAGATATTTTTTTGTGTAAGCTCCGGCGGTGTCGTGTTCGAACGTGCGGCCTGTGCACGGATGTTTCACCACGTGATCCACTCTGATAGGATGAGGAAGGGATCTCAGGGCCTGAGTCGTTTTCGATTCAATTCTAATTGATTTCTATAGCGCCGTTTATAACGGAGCATTTTCTCAAAGCAGCTTTACAATCTCATATGATCTTAAAAGGCCGATTGCGACAGTGGAAAGGAAAAACTCCCTGAAAGTAGAAGGAAGAAACCTTGGGAGGAACCGAGACTCAAAATGGGACCCGTCCTGCATGGGAGCTCCACCGAGTAAATACTTAAAAGTGTATTAAACGGAGGAACGTCTAAGTGTGTGGTGCTGGAACATCAGCTCGGAGAGAAAAGAGAAAATGTAGTTACTTATGGGTTAGGAACACAGAGTCTACTATCAATCCCATGATGCCATGCGCGGCGTGAAGCCTGCAGTGTGACAGTGTGAGAGCGTTTAGGGTCTGGGAGTCGGCTTGTTTTAAATCTGCTTTGTACAGTTAGATATTTCCAAAGGAGATCTGGCAACCCTTGGACGTCACGCAGGCAGGGTTTACAGAGATGTTTCCTTTCCAGAATAAGAGTTTTGAATGGGGGCACCTGATAGTCCGTTCGTTATGTACGTTCAAACGAGCGTCCTCATTAAACGAACTGATCTCTGAACTCATTTGCTGAGCCGGCGTTGCCTGGAGCTTTTCCCGTTTCTCTTTAGGCCCGTGAGAGGGCGTGTCGAGTAAAGGCAGCGGGCACCAAGGCGCGGCGCTTTCCCACGTCCGTCCAGCAACGGAAAACAAAGTCCAGTCCGGCTTAAAGATGATGCAGATGTTTATCCTCTCGTCTCGATTTGTCAGAGGTCCATCTGCCTGCTCGCTTAATACGCTACAGCTGGCCTGTCCCCGGCGTTTTTCCACAATCCAATCCAGTCCAGTCCAGTCCAGTCCAGTATAGTCCAGTCCAGGAGTCACCTCATCGCCCTGAGCGCATCACAGATCCACATCTGTACGCCGGAGAAGCCCGGTCCTGCACCGAGACAGGACGGCAGACGCCGCTGACAGGCGCTGACAGAAAACCGTGCTCCGGAGCCAGATATATAGGATTAAAAAAATGTACTGGAGTCATTCAGGAACATAAATCACGGAGTTTATGATGCAATAATCCATAGAACAGCTGGTATCTACTGTAGACGCCCCTATAAAGCAAGTTACAACCTTTATCGATTCCCAGTTTCCATCTGAGAAGGTCAGCTCAGACTGCTGTGTCGCCGGCTGCAGCCCATCCTTGCGGGATTCCCGGATATTTCCCGAGCCAGGAGCGTAAGGGGACGTATCTCCAACAGCTCTGGCAGGATCCTTCCAGCGGGCATCCTTGCGAGATGCCCAGACTCATTTCTGCCACGTTTACATCCGAACCTCTTTCTGTCAGTCACTAAGCAGAGGTCCTAGGTGACGTCCTGAAGCGGTTTTAGGCACAAAGGCAGCGGAGATCAAAGATAGTTAAGGTGCATTAAATGAAATAAAGTGACCTCTAAGGGTTAAGGCGTTTATAAAGAAACTAATGCTCCGTTCCTGGGGATATCATGTTAAAACAAAGACCCTGTATTTGCTAAGCCTTGTGATTGATTTCTGTTCATGAGCAGTGATTAGACTGATTGGATCTCGGTGGAGGGGAAACATTCAGAGGGAGCCGTTTGGCTGAGTGAGTCGTCGACGCTGAGTGAATTAAACCCAGTCAGCACTCATTCGCAGATGAAGCGTCGTTTCAAAGACACGGCTTCAGCGGTTTGCTGTTTTTTGTTTTTTTTTTAAACCACAGTCTGCATGCTTAAGTCGGCGTACTGTCACATGGTTCCGTTGCGCCACCAGGGTCCGACGTGCCTGTACAGGAATGTGAGCTCCTACTTTGTCTTTATCGCGCCGAACGGGGCTTGTTCAGGGGCGAAATCTGCAGCTACTGCACTTATCCTGAACTCCAGCACTACAGCTCGACTTACTCGGTTTGCTTCTTGAAATTCAGACTGGAACGACAAGGGTACGCATGATCAGAGGAACTCCCTCCAGTTTATTTCCAACTGTTTATAAAACGAGGTTCCTCAAAGAAAGGGAAGGGATTTACCGTCGGTGTTTCTCCCTCCACAGACCGTAATAGCATTAAAACGTTCCGAATCTGGAGGAATTTCAGTCCTAATAGGCTAACCGAACAGGGGTGATCTCTCTGCGCTCCCTCAGAACGGTCATTCATCAATATCTGATAGGAGCACGTGGGTAAGGGATTAGTTTATCCAAGCTTTATCAAGCACAAATACCGCTTACAACTTTACTGTACCAAAAAAACAAGCCTTGTGTTATAACCGGGTCCAGAAGCTCCGCCCACTTTTTAAGGAATAAACGGGCAAAAAAGGAGCATCCAGACTGTTATGAGGAACAAGTCCAAAAGTCAGGCTCTATCACGGTACGGAGTCGGGTCCGGACCCTTGGTAAAGGTCGTTTACTCTTGTGAGATGCAGCATTAATGCAGAAAAGCACACCGTGATTTTAGAGCGACACAACCTCTTCACCAGGGGACGTCCCTGCACAGAAAGAGGGAACGTCGTTTCTGAACATTCGGTGATAAAGGCTGAGGAATGGATGAGGAATGGCTGAGCAATGCTGTTCCTTTTTGTTTTCCTCGACAGTTCCTAGGACAGTTCTGAGGACCAGCTTATCCCACGGATAAGGTCCGTCGAAGACGTTTATCGTTATCTGACGCAACGACTGCTGTCGATCAGGAGCTGCTCGTGTTGTTGCACCAGATAAAGATGACTAAACGACCTTTACCCCTGGTCTGTCCTGTCTTTCGTAATCCCTCCTGATGAGGTTAGGTTTTGAATTACCCTCTGACAGTTTGGTGACCCTCATGGCTTCCCGCAGCCGAAACTGATTACTAGTCTGTTTACAATTGGCTGTAATGCAGGCACCCGCTCCTCTCTCTCTCTCTCTCTCACACACACACACACACATACACACACACACACACACACACACACACACAGTAGTTTCCCTGACAGCCAACTGGAGAAAGAGGCGTTCATGAAGCCAAATTTTCTGATGTCATGAGTTGAGGTGTGGCATGAAGGTAGTCTTAGCGCCCGGACCGTTTGCCGCTGACTCCGCATGACCATCTCGCTGGATTTGTGGACTATGACAGCCGCGTGAAGAGGAATACTCGGGAGGTAAGACCAAATCCTTAATGAAAGGGCATCTTCCCTCTCAAGATGCTAGCGTGGAGTAATTCTAAGGTCTGCATCGCGCGCGCTAAGGGCTATGTTTTGCTCGCGCCGTGTCATTTCATATTCCGTCCCGAGGTGTTTTTAGGTGTAGATTCACACGGCGGGGATTTCATGGTGCAGGGTCCCAAAACGCACAAGGTGCAGCCCTGTAAGGCGCAGGAGCGCGTTTTGTTTACGCTAAAAACTCACCGTTAGTCAGACTGCACCCTACAGGGGTCGCGTCCCAGATCTCTTCTCGATTAACGCACTTTCTGGAGCTAGTCATTAAGGAGTTTCATACGTCTCGTGCTCTGGTACGTAGCAGCTGTAACAACTACAAGTGGAATGTATGGAATCTGCTTGTGGCTCACTTATTCACCCCTCCCTCAGGAAAACACAGACACAGAACGGCACGATTAGCGCTCGCTCGGTCCAGTATGAAAACCTAAAAAAAAAAAAAAAAAAGCCTTTTAAATAAACGAATTAACAAAAAACGTGGGAAACAGCAAAGCTTTTTTACTCGGCCAACGTGTCATATAAATGTAAATTATTTCCTGTACCCTGGCACTCCTGGTAACAGGGCTGGGAGTCTCTCAACTCAGAACGTAGTGGGAGGGAAAGGGAGTTTTTCCTGGCCACTGTCGCCCTAGGCTTGCTCAGATTGGGATTGGCCTGAGAAGATCATCTAAGGTTGTATAGCTGCTCCCTCATAAAACGCGCTGGGCCACCCAAGCAGGTCGGGACCCTTTTTGAGTCTTGGGTCCTTTCAAGGTTTCTTCCTTCTTCATTTAGGGAGTTTTTCCTGGCCACTGTCGCCCCGGGTTTGCTCAGTTTGGGACTGGCCTTTTAAAATAAAAGAACATTGTATTGTAAAGCAGCTTTGAGACAATTCTTTGTTGTAAAAAGCGCTATAGAAATTCATTGTGAATTAAATCAAATTCGAATTGAATTGAAGTAAAAATGGAACAAACTGGATGCTGGTTGTAGGCAAAGGGTAGGCAGAGGGATTGTCCCGAACCGAACAAGAAAATGCCCCAAACAGTATGCTGAAGGCAAGACGGTACAGCGGCATAAAAGGGACTAATGGATGTTTTCCTCGTCCAGTAAGCAGCCTGAGTTTATAAGAGCCAGAACGAGCCGCGGGTTAAATGTTTAGGATCGTTTACAGCGCTTGGTGTCTCGGTTATTTTTGTTCCGGGCGCGCAAACCCTCTCCAGCTGTGCTGCGTGTTCCTCCTGACAGCAGGTGCCAGGGGGAGAAAGCGGGCAGCTTGCCCATCGAACATCTGCTCCCGTCCCGTATGTCGCTGTGACCCCGGGACGACTCTGGCACGGTCTGTTAAGCCCCGTGAAGCGACGGGTAACGGGTGTGAAAAAGTGAGCGGTTCTAACGTTCCGGGTTCCTGTCGGGTTCGTTGGAAGTTTCGGTAAGGCCTGGCACGCTTTAGGAAGAAAGGTGTGGCGCTGACGAAGAGGGCGTGCTGATCGGTTTGGTGGGGGAGGCGGACGAGGCCGCCGGCGGATCAAGCTGGAACGTGTCAGGGTTTGAAAGGCGCGCAGCCAACGCCGTCGTGTGCAAACAGAGCTCTGTGTGAGGAACGGCGTCACGTGTGAAGCTGCGCCTGCACGCCTCTGCGAATATCAGAGCCTGAGGGGTAAACAGCGCCCGGTCTCACCCCAAACAAACTCGACTCACTCGACAAACAGTACTCAGAAGCGTCCTTGTCAGCGCTCCGAAAGTAAACACCCTACGTCCGGCGTGCGGGTCGGTTTTATCGCGCCCATTTTTGACGGCGAGAGACAAACGGGGGTAGGTTCCTGACCTTGAGGATGAGCTTTGTATATTCAACACATCATCAACACATTTACACAAACAGTGAGTCCAAGAACCTTCAGTCGTCTGTTGGCTTTGGACCTCGGCATGAACCCGTGCACTCCACCGAACTCGACGTTGCTTCCCTCTGACCGCCGGCTTGCTCTGAAGCGTCTGCTTTTTAGCACAGCACGGACACAGGAAAGAGAAAATCAGATTACAATGATTGACTCGACCCTCCAAACCTCGGGCCTTTGTCTCCGTTTCTACCTGCTCCATCCAGAACAAACACAAACCAGCTCTTTAACACGAAGCGATTCCATAAACTAATTAACCCCAAATCAGAAACGGTGCATATATAAATAAAAAACACTTTTATTTTGTTCCGTTCTTCCTGCCGACACGTCGTAAGATGTGGAACAGGACGGGGGTTCCTAAATTCCCTCTACGTTCTCTATTGGGGACAGGTCAGGACTGAAGAGGGTCCAGTCCAGCCATGTGGTTTTGTCTGTCTTTTGTCTCGTTATAAAGCGCTGGGACGTCCCTGACAGAGATGTCGTCTTAAAGGCTGTCGCTCTCAAATCTCGGTGTGCTTTTCTGCATTAATGCTGCATCACAGAATTGAAAATGACCTTTACCAAGGGTCCGGACCCAACCCCGTACCGTGATAGGACCTCGCTTTTGGACTTGTTCCTCATAACCGTCTGGATTATTATTATTTTTTTGCTCTGAGCACCATCCCTGTTTCCATGGTGACGGTCCATACTAGATGCCTCCGAGCCAAGAGGAGTGGGCGGAGCTTGTGGGCGTGGTTATAACGCGAGGCTTGTTTTTTGGTACAGTAAAGTTGTAAGCGGTGTTTGTGAACGTAACTCTGTACTGTAGAGCTCGATAAAGCTCGGATAAACTAATCCCTTACCCACGTGCTCCTATCAGATACGGATCAACGACGGTTCTGAGGGAGGGGGGAGAGATCACCCCTGTTCGGTTTACTTTTTAGGACTGAAGTTCCTCCAGAGTATGAATCGTTTAACGATCTTTACTCTGCAGAGGGAAAGATCGCGAGATGCCGTTTTTTGCGGAACATCGTTTATAAACCATTTGAATTATCTTCTCACATATCTGATGATAAACTGGAGATCCTCTGCCCATCTTTGCTCCTCAAAAGCTCAGCCTTTCGTAGATCCTTCTTTTAAATTAAAAGAAGCCAATTGCCCCTGTCCCTGAAGGGTTTTTTTTTTTTAATCGGAATGTGGCCTGAAATGCAGAAAGGGATGTTTATTAGCACGGTCGACCAGAAAAAAAACACCTCATGTCCGCACAGAAACAGAAATAAGGAACACGGTGAATTGAATGTGTAAGTCTAATCTCACTCTCACAGATTTCAGAAATCGTCTGATAAAGAGGAGCCGTGGTTCGATCTACCTCTGCTTACGCTTCTCATATTTGTGTTGGTTTCCTTCCAAACCCCAAAAACAAGGCAGTGGGTGGTTTGGCTGCTCTTAATTACCCCTAATTGGGAACGAGGGAGTGTTTGAAGCCGTGTTTGCATCCCCGAGTGTTTCCGTGATGAGTTCCAGAGCCCGGAAACCACAACGAGATAAAAGATCAAAAACAAACGGCTGAACGGACTTTTCTTTTGACCAGTCGTCCGCTGTGTAAAATAGCACAGACGAATCGCATTCGGTTTGTAACCGAGCCAGTGAACTCACCTCACCAGGGGCGGGATACGAACAGAGGCCATCTCTGGGGTTGCAGAGGCTGTGTGTTTCAGTGCTGGGTTTTTTAAACTATGATTTGGTCAACACAACATAAACAGGCACCGATGATGCTGTAATAAACAGGAAATTAATGATAAAATAATAAATACCTCAGTTTTAAGATTTTCAGTTGAACCCAGCAAATACAAAAAAATAAATAAATAAATAAATAATTATTAATTTTTATGTTCAGTGTAATTTAGAAAGTAAACCAGTTCACTTAAACTAATAAATAAATGTATTAATTGAATTTAAAAAAGGAAATAAATAATTAAATAAATAAATAAAAAGATGTGTATATATATATATATAATCTATATTTATTTATTTATGTATATATTTATTACATTTATTTTTATATTTTATATGTATATATATATATATATATATAAAGTTGTACAAAATAAAAATAAAAAAGGCGATAAATATAAATGTTAAACATTATATTATTACATTAAATACATTGCATTATTATATTAAAATGATATAAAATAAAAATAAACAGTAAACACGAAAAATGAAAAAATGAAAAGAAAGCAATATAAATATAAAGAAATATATAAAAAATACATACATAAATTATGGAATTCATACATATATATATAAATAATTTTTAGAAGACACTAAAATAATTAAATAAGTTCAAACAGTAATGAAAAAGAAGGTGAATAATAAGAAATACTTTAATTTCGAACGTTCATTATGTTATTAATTATATTTATGTTAATAATAATACAAACAGCACACCCATATAATCGGAGGGGAAAAACAAACAAACCAAAAAAAAAAATAAAATAAATATATATATATATATATAAATAAAAATAAAACAAGAGGAAAAAACATGAATAAAAATATAAATAAGGAAAAGAAAATAAAGTATAAAATCCACGTTTGATTCGTGACAGTGGAGCTAACTCATTTAGTGCTGTGTGTGTCAGACTGTAACCTTGTAATTCCAGTTATATGCAAATGATTTCAGTGGAAAGAGGCGTTTTAAGCAGCGTTACTCCTTCCAGAGCTTTCATGGTGTGTGAGAGAGAGAATCGAAATCCTGCGTGGCTCCACCACAGCGACGTTTTAACCAGTTTCATGGTCCATGCTTGGAAAACAAGCTCCTTAGTCGAGTGAAAGATAACACACAGCCCAAACACGGAGGGTACAGGGCGTCACGTCCCGAGCAGGAGGTTGTTTATTCCTCATTCAAGGCCTGAGCGTAGGGAGTACGCTAAATTAAAAGTCATTAAGACAAGCGTGTGCTGGACGGACTGGAACACGGCTCGGTAAAGTGTTTAGATCAAATGTTCGGCCTCAAATATATTTAACCATCTCCAACCCTAGATCAGAAACTTCAGTTTGATGTTTGTTCATCGATTCTGGTTTGCATTTCACCGCTTTCTGTACAGCCGACGGTTTCCTTTAGGTCCTGTGCTGCTGCTTTGGCAGGCTGGCATCACGACCCTGCGTGTGTGCCCGTGCTCTGGTCCCAGGGCACTTATGTATCTGTAATGTTCAACCTCTTACCCAAATACGACCGCAGCCCAGAGTGTGATGTCATCTGGGACGCCAATCAGGTCCGAAATCCACTTTTGATCCAGGTGAAAGCGTGAGGGGGGTTTGAGTGGAACAGCGGAGCGTGTAAAGTGGATCTAATCAACCCTGACAGATCACTTTAAACACCTTTCACGTGAAGTCCCATCTGATTGGGAGCTCTCACGTGATCGGGCGGAGCTTTAACCATCGTGCAGCTCCACAGATTTTCTCCCGCTGATGTTTATTGGATGGTGATTCGGATTTACCTTTAATCGGAACCTATTATAGATAAATAAATAAATAAATAAATAAGTGCAACTGAAAGAAAAAAGAGTACTAGCGAATAAAATGCATGTACTTTTTGAAGTAATAAATCAATTTAATAACGTTTAAAAAACAGGTTGGAATTAGTTTTGAATATCTCTCTCTAAAATTCCTGAAGTTGTTAAATTAAACCCAAATAATAAATAAAATTATAAACCATTAAAATACCCAAGCATTTGTTTTCAATTAACTCCCGAATAAAATCAAACCGCCGCTCACGGGTAAAGCCGTTACTCGGCCGAGGTTTTAAACATGTCTGTGAAACTCAAAGATATGTCCTAGCATGTCTGAATAACAGAAAACTAGTAGGAAGAAGCGCTTGCACCATCTGCTGACAGAGAAGTGAATCGCAGTCTGAGTATTAAAGCAGAAAAAAGGCGTGATATTTTTCTAATGATAAGTTTAAAAGGTAAAAGATTAGTTTAATGGACTGTTTCTGTAGCTGAGCTCATTCCCTCTTGCTTGTGTGCAGCCAGTGAGGTTTATTGATGTTTCTACAGCCCGGTGGATGTTTGTGGTTTGGTCACTGAAGATGGGAGGGGTGGGGGTGATGTGTAGAACAGCTTAGGTTTTGGTTTTGGTTAACGTGCCCTAGATTGTAGCCGCATTTTGAGAGTAACGTCGTTTAGTATCGGCTTCGTTCGTGCCCAAGTCCTGATCGCATGCAGACGGTTCCACACCTGAGTTATTTTTACATTTAAAAGCATATGGCATGCCAAAGCAAAAAAAAAAAAAAAGGGAACATTTCTGGTCGAGCAGGATCTCCAAAATTAGACCCTTAATGTTTTGGGCGGGAGAACAAAACTCGGAACTCGCTTTCATTATCAGGTAGAACCGTGCTGGCTCTCACTCTGCACCCCTGGGGTGCGCGCACACACGCACGCACACACACACGCACACACACACGCACACACACACGCACACACACACACATAGTGCATGCTTTAAAGGGTGGAAACTGTTCCAAATGCTCTACATGAGATCACAAAGAAAAAGAGTAGAATCTAAACCTGACCAGTTTGGGCTTTAACGGTTTTCAGGATGGACTGGTACCGGTTCTGTCCTCCTTCGGTATGAAGTGGGCAACGAAGAACGTCCCGTACGTCCAGCAAGACAGGAAAAGGGCAAAACAAAAGCCTATATTCACAGGACGTCGATTATTGTCGATACGCAGGGTTTCCAGCCCAGGTGTGCATCCCGTTTCCTTCGTCTTTTCAACTTTTCGGGAAACGAAATTCGGTATTCCGTGACCCGAATTCTGTAGTAGCTGCTTTCGAGCTTTTCTTTGTGGGCTATCTGCATTTTTTCCCCCTCGGTACTCAGATTCAGAACGATCTAGAAACGTTTCAAACCTTTGCACACCAAAGGGATCGAGTAAACTCGCTAGGTTTATTTTTATAAGAAACAAACTCAGAAAAAAAAAACAGAGGAGGGATTTGAACCCCAGATTACCCTTCAGGTGGCATGAGATGATCCCTGTCTGACCTTTCCTCCCTCAGGCTGAGACTTGGTTGAACTCGTTTCTTGGTGATAGCTAACATGAAGTGTGCTTAATGGAACAACTTTTAGGCGTAAATGCGACCTTGCCCTTGAGCGAAGACTGCAGGGAGCTGTTTCTAAGTTGTTGTTTTTGTTCTCTGACCAGTATAACCAGTAAAACTTTTATTAAACCACATTCCCTTTAATATCCATGTTCTTAGAATCGGCCCATAAGGCTTTATGAGCTGTTCTGCCCGGCAACCGAGCTCTGATTGGTCAGGCTGATTTTAAAGCAGAAATGAGATCGGGCTCTGCTTATTTTTTAACCCTTACACAGGGTGTAAGTGAACGAACGTGTGCTCTTTTTAAAACGGTCTGAACAGGACTTTAGGCCGCCTACGAAACAACAGGACCATGCTTATTTTCCCAGGGCTGAAACCCACGACCTTCCAGTTAGCAATCTAGAGTCGTTAGTGCTCAGCCTCCTCGGAGGTGGAATGAGAACAGTCCCAGAATGACGGTGTTATGTCTGAAGGACACACTCTTACTCTAAATGACAGCCCCTAAAGCCAGCGCTTCGTACTTGATTACTGTTTTCTGGACGTGGGCGCTAACAGAGCGCCCAAAAATGCGACACGGCGCACTAACCACACTCTAGCGAGCGTTTAACAGGCGTTAGTCTCGTCCAGAGCTTCCCACGAGCTTCTCCTCGCACACTAGGGAGATCCGAACCCACAACCTTGTCGAGCTAACTCCAATGTATGACGTTACCCTTTGCTTTCGCAGGAGGTCGTTAAAAAACAAGGCTCCCCCTCCTCCGGCGGCGCTGCAGTGCCAGCGCTCATCGTCCCGCGTCCCTGCGCTCCCCCATGAGGCCATGGAGCAGAAGGAGAGTCCACTGGAGCAGGACCTGCTGCTGACTGTGGTGCTGCCTGAAGGAGTGGAGAACAGCATGAGGGTCCATGGCAGGTCAGGAAATAATCCGAATCCTGTGTGTTTAACTCATTCGTGCATTTAGGAATGATGTAACGGGTCCGATTAGGGTCCGGACCCATTGTGACCCCGTTCCAGGTTCATGTAGAAGTTAGTAAAGGTGAACATGGGCAGGATGGAGAGGATCGGACCGAGCTAAGATTAAGAACGTGGCGTGGTTGTTGGTGCTTTTATTTCGTTCATTTAATGGGAATTTCCGAACACAGCGCCACCTCTGGGTTTTTACGTAGAAGGGCCGGAAATAGACAGACTATCCAGCGAGGGCAGACCTCTGGGTGAAAATGCCTTTTAGGTTCGGAGGAGACTTCAGACTATTCAGGGTAACTCAAGCAACTCTCAAACCTTGAAGCGCATGGGCTACAACAGCTAAAGCTACGCCCGTCAGCTAAGAACAGGCCAGTTTATTCAGGCTCCCCAAACTGGATGATAGAAGACAGAAGAAGCGCTGCCCGGTCTCATGAGTCCTGATTTAGCCGCTAGTCAAAAGTTTCAGGTCAGCCCTCTTGTTTTTCAGTCTTTGCTCCATTTCGGTCTGCACAACGATGTCAGTTGCGTTGCTTTCGCAGAAAACCTCTTAAACGTGCCCTCAGTTTTGCACATGCCGAATTCCAACCAAACCTACCCCCCCCTCCCCCAAACCCGTCATAGTGGAGGGAACCCCAAGCATCAGTCCGTCTCTTTAGGAAAGGTTGAGTTTGGGGACAGACGGTACGAGTGAGGTCATTAATGGTGCGAGTGCATTATGTCAGGGTTTAGGCAGCTGTAATTACGGCGTCTCTGAGTCAGACGGGTGCAGCCGCGCCCGGCGCTGAACTGAAAATGATTTACAGGGATCTGTTCTAGTGTTCTAGTGTTCTAGTGTTCTGGTTTAGTACCGTACAGTTTCATTCTTCTCTTCTTAATTATGGAGCTTGGATTGCTTTAAAGGGCTCGGACGTCCTGAGATATGAAACGCAAATTTTGAAGGGAGTTTCAAATCTTAGAAAGACGGTGACTTTTATCCTTTAAATCAGCGTAGCTGGTCTGCTGTTCCAAAGTCGCGTGATTTTGGCATTCCAGCAAGGGAGCGTGGTGTGGAGCTAAAGGATTTTCCACACTCGCTAGTGCACATGGCAAATTCATTCCTCTCTCTCTCTCTCTCTCTCTCTCTCTCTCTCTCTCTCTCTCTCTCTCTCTCTGTCTCTCTCTCTCTCTCTGTTTCTCTCTCTCTCTCTCTCTCTCTCTCTCTCTCTCTCTCTCTCTCTCTCTCTCTCT
>JAUZST010008933.1:0-13277 GCA_034779995.1 Parotocinclus haroldoi
CAGTCTTACAATCCAAGCAATTGTGGGTGAAGGGCCTTGCTCAGGGACCCAACTGTGGCAGAGGTGGGATTTGAACCCTGGACCATCCAGTCCATAGTCCAGTATCTTAACCACTAGGCTACCACAGTCCCTGTATTGAATGCTATTACATGCTCGCTGCGTGTACAAGAGTGTTGCACTTCATAACGCGCTACAACGTGCAGGACAGCCCACCTGTGATGACCGAGTATCAGTCTGTTCTGGTTTTGTTTGTCCTCTCTCACTAAATGAACGTGCCCTTGTCGCGAGCTGCTCTCCAATTGGCTGAGAGGCAGAAGACTGTACGGAAGCTCGTGTTTACTCCCCCAGTCTTGACGGTGCAGAGGCTGCGCTGGGAGGATGGTTGCTACCAGATAACAGCCGGCGCCGGCCAGTGTGTCTTGACGGACAAGTTGTTTGTTTTACTGAGATGCATTGTTTTCAGACCTTCCGTGGCTGTTGTCTCTTTACGGAACCGATCCGTCCGTGGTGAAGTGCTAGCTTCCGAACTTTACGCATGTTGGAGGTCGCTGCGCACTGAGCATCGCGGCTTGTGGTGGAACTTACACTGTTCTTCTTCTTGTAAAACTTTGTGGTCGCTGACTCATTTTGCAAGCGTACAATCGGACGTCTGCAGGAATATCGCTTCACCCACAGCGGTTCGATTAGTAAAAGAGACTTTCCGAGAGACCTGCGGGTGTTTGGGCGGCAGCGTAGCCGGGAAAGATGTCGCGTGTGCGGATAGAGCGCGCGGGAGCTGCGGGTCATCTCCTCTCTCTTCTTCTTATATCAGGATCATTAATGTGCAATGCAGGTAAGTCATTATCTCCACCAATGCCTTCTTAACTCGCCACACCAAAACAAAAGAGCTTTCTTTCCAACTAATTCCGTGGATTTCCCAGTTGTTACCTGTGCGTAGATTTGACCAGTCAGAGCATCTGGAGTCGCTCAGATAATCGAAGGTAATAAGCAAGGTTTAAACTCGATTAAAACCGAGCGCAACAACTAGAGCTGATAATGCAGTACATTTGTCATTCATAAAGTGTGAATGAACTCTGTATGCACTGGTTAATTATATGATGTGACAAGCTCATTAATCCGACCTCTGTTGTTATTTTCAGTAGGCTATACAGATTTACTACAAGAGTTATTCTACCTTGGCTAATTAGCGGCGTAAATTAAGCCTATATACTATTCGCATAGTACAGTGAAATGAAATTAGTCTATTTTGAGCCTGCTACAACGATAAAGGTTTATTACTGGGTTCTGGTGTGTAGACTAACTCTGAATGATTCCTAGTCACAGCAGGTGGTTCACTCTTTAAGCAAAATCGTCTCTATTTTAATTTGACATTTCTTTGTGTTTCATATGTCTTCCTCTCTAAACATTTATTAAGGCAAAAATAACTTCCTTGCATGGTATTTATTACTAGTATTTGAAGAATTGTTTGTGTAAGCGCTCAAAGAGGAGGGCAGTCCATAATAAGCACTACTGTTCTAAGCAGTATGACTACAGTAGGACGCCACATTGTAGCACGCTGTTCTGACAGAAGCTAAGCCTACTGTTTAGTGTGCGGTTTGGACGTAGCCAGAAAGTCTACAACTCCTGAGTTTCCTCTGCTCACAAACAGCGGGAGAAACCGCAGCCACTGGGGTTCGGGTAGTGATTAAAAAGTTTTGCTTAAAGCCTGCGTGGCACTAGACTAGACAAAATACATGCAAAACAGCTAAAACAAAAATACCACAATGTACACCTTTCGTTACGATTAGGTGTGAAGTCACCCATACTGAGCTAGAGAATTAGTGTACTATAGGTTCATATTTAGGTATACTTGAAAACATATTTGAGGGAATCTGGGGCTTCGGTGTTTTAGGTATTGGAGTGTTGACTAGAAGACTTAATGCTCATGGCTCAGAAAAGCCAGGCTGATTTAGCTGGGGCCCAGTTCCAGGCACTTTGATTGTGATATACAATAAGTTACTAATATGTACATATATAAAGTACCTCTAAAAGTGTTGCATTAAATGCCTTATATGGTCAAATCTCTTATGTTTGAAATGTTATCCAACTATACCTGCCAATGTGAATTAAAGCCACTTTTCCATGTCCCACACCTTGATAAGTGTTATTACTATTCCCTGTTGTTTTTTAAGTGTTTCTTTAGTTCAGAAAAGTGTTTTTTTACTTACAATGAAAGATTACACAGCATTGTTTGGGCCGTCAGATAGTATTTCTGAAAAAATTCATATTCAGGCAGATATTAGCAGGAACACACAGCATATACCGCACACGTTGCTTTATTACAAAATCATACCAAATAAAATGTGATATCCTGCTCTTTTGGCAGTTTATTCAAATTACTGATATGGGTGATTAACATGGTCATTAATGTCCACAAGTTCCTTCAATTGAGGAAAACAGGTACTTGATTGTTGTACTTATAATATAAGTTTTTGAATTTGTTTAAAGAGAAAATTATCATATGTCAGATATATTTACGCATAAAGCTTTTAAATGTTAGGATGTTGTTAGACTGAAAAAGGTTTCAACATTTTTTAAAGGTTTATAGTATTATTATTTCTGTAAACCTCTGTACCAGTACATGTTGGTGACTGACTGGGAAAAATAAACAACTTGCAGAAGCACTCGTTATTTAAATGTGTGACAGATTTGGTGTCTGTATTTGTGAGCTGCTTTAATTCTTTGACTGAGTTTTAAAGTGATAAAGAGTACCTGTCTAAATGTTTCAGGACATGCATATTGAATGTGTGTGACTGATGTTGGTCCTTTCAAATGTTTGCTTACTTTTTCACCTGGTATGAAAGGTTATTATTTGGTAAGGTATTAAAGGAAATTGTGGAATAGGAAGTAAAAGTACATAAATACTTTTCTTTCTCTCTGCAGTTGTAGCCATGTGTACACACAAAGGAGCATGGCAGGGGTTTGGAGGAGTGGTTTTCTTTTAAATAGTAATTGAAAAGAGCAATGGAATCACGCTGAGTAGCACAGGGTGATGAGGTTATACAGTGTTTTTTTTGTTTGTTTGAATATGTTAGTTCACACTGATCATCTTTTGTGTGCGCCATCTCATTATATTTCCTCATGATTTTTATGTAGAGCATTTTGCTACTCCCTTGCTGTTGTCCCTGGGCAGACAACCCAGAAAAGCTGCTTACGCTTAATAAGTGTTGTTGTAAAATGAAATCGCCTGGATGAAAAACAGTCTGCCAACCTGAAGGGCTGACGCTGAGGCAGACACAAGCAGCGTGCTGTTGTTGAGTCAGGGTTTGAGAGCACTGCCTGTGGCACTTTGGCCACGGCTCCTGTGTGTCTGTCAGCGAGACAGAGATGCCAACACAAATTTCATTCCATCATGCATCATGGTCAAAACAGATAACTGTTATCTTCTTCTCTATTCTTTGTTCTTCTTTTCCCCTCCTGTATGCTTATGTGTTTGTGTTTGTATGTGTGTGTAAATGCACTGAGCTCAGACTTCTTCTGAGACAGCTCCTTTAGTGTTTACATACACATTAATTACTCAGACTGCCAGGAACTAATGTCTGGTTTCTTTTTGTAATTAGCCACACCAGCGATTGTGTAGATGTGAGTTTAAGAATGTTAGTGTGACAGGAAATCGTCAGTGTTTTTGTTTTTCGACCTAATCTCAGATCAGTACATCTTTAGCAATTGTAGAGTTAAGATGGGTAAATTTAGTGTATAAAAGTGCACTGTCGAAACGTTTCAGCTCTGAAAGTAGAAAGGAAAGTGACAACATACTTCAGAAATGGTTTATCAGAAAAGCAAAGATTTCTTAGCTGTTCATCAAACATGGTTAAAACAAATTAAAAAGGAAGACAATTTCAAGAAAAAACAATGCTTCCACCTCCATACCAGGAAATGTTAAGATTTGCTTTATGTTCAGCATTGCATGCTGTCTTTAAATTAGAGCTTGTTTGGTAATGGTCAGACCCACAAAACTGCATTTGTACTGCATGATTATTCCCATCTCCTAAATGTGACTAATTATGCAGATTTAGTGCTTAACTCTGTAGCACCTTTGACTCAAAACATTCTGTAGAAATACATGTTTGGCACATATTCCACTCAATACCCTTAGGTACCTACTATTAGTTTAGAGTAAATCAGGTTTCAGAGCTTTTGTCAGTACATGGAAAGGTGTGTGGATTCTTATCAATTTTCATTGCTCATGTACTACAGATGTAGCAGATAGAGATTAGCAAGAAAAATGCATTCACTTGGCAGAAACAGTGATACGAGAAATATGTATGTGTCTGTGTGTGTCTCCACTTAGGGTAAACCAGACTATGGGGCATTATAATCTTAAAATCAAGAGTAAAGTTGCTGGAATTTAGACTGGAAAGAGGTGACTATAAAAGAGGGAGCTGAAAAAGATAAATGTACAGTTAATGATAGTTTCTGAATAAGTTGATGGCTCACAAGTAATAATATAAAACAATATAAAATAAAAGGTACCCTTGAGGCTCTCAACTTGTCCATTTTTAAAGAGGAGAACATGTATGGCCCACCTTGTGGAGTCCTCAAGCAGGTATACAAGCATTGTATACAATGAACCATGGTGCAGTTTGAGTTTTGCTTTACAGTTTTTAGACGGCCTTTTTAGTTTTTGGTGACTTCTGATAGACAGGACCATAGAGCAAGGACAAAAAGGGTTCACTTAGTAAATAAAACTGGTCAAACAAAATGCAATAGACAAGAGAGAACTGCAGGAAATCAAGAAAGAAGACTGTCATAGACAGGAAAATTAAAAAAAAAAGTAAAAGAGAAAGAGTGAATTCATGTGTTGGTGAGCAGATTGGAAGGGAGTACGACCTGCAGTGCTGCGCTGTGCATTAGTTTAATGGGAGCTTTGGGAGGAAGAAATGGAGGGGAGGGGGTATTGGCGATCACTAGTGTTCGACTCACTCCCAAATCCTGTATTATTCATAATTGCAAAGTGGCCCTTGTTAATATTTTAAGCCTGTTTATGGTTCCTCAGAACCTTTACATGGCGTTGTGTGTTGTATATGTGTCTGCACAGGGAAGGAAATGTGAACTACACACTGTCGTTGGAGTGAGTCTTTGTACGTGGCATGGGCGCTCTGAGACTCGTCAGACCTCATAATTACTCTTTGTTGACACCAAGGCCCAGGAGCATTAAACCTTAGTTCAGTAATATGAACATTGTGCTAAATGGTGCATATCTGTCCGTATATGTACATGAAGGTTTGTGGTTAATCACTCTGGTCATTGCTGTGCTTGTAATGCTGAGCATGGGAAGTGAGAGAAAAAATAACTTAAGATGGATGGAGCTGAAGGCTTGGTTTTAGATATTCGTTATTAAAAAATGAGACAGTAAGGGAGAGGGAATGGGACATAAGGACCAGTGGCATTCAAGCATCATTAAGTTCCTGGCTCAGTTTGAGAAATGGAGATGTATAAAAGAGAAAAAGACAAAGAGAAATAGTGACGACTTGTAACTGATAAGCCGATTGTTGCAAGGTGTTTTTATTAAGGCTCTTATCGATGTCAAGAGCTCCACTTATTATTGGTGGACACCTTTAATGCTTTGCCAATAGTGTACATATTGTACACGCCAATAAATCTGCAGCAAACGGCAGAAAAGAGAGAGAGAGGCGGGTAGAGACAGAGAGGGGCAGATAGACTGAGAAGCAATTATGGAGCAGCTGAGCAAAGGATAGCTAAATAAAAAATGAGACTTGAATCCCAACGCTCCTGACTTTTTATCATTTTGATTGCTATATTGATTATAAAAAGTACTTATGAAGTAACTGATATTGCAGGAAAAAAGACTGTTGATGACTTGATATCTAAAACTGATTATTTCCTTTTGAATAATTGCAAAAACAATCTGGTGGTATTTATCAATGTTTCGGTTCATAAAGCCAACTGGCAGTTCCAGATCTATGCATATGGCAATTGCACAAGTGTTTCTGACTGCACTCACTTAGCATTCATGGGACAGTTTGTGCTTTTTGTCTTGTAACTTTTTAGTATATCTAATTATCTGTAATATTTCTCTAATATCTATAGTATACTATATATATATAGTAAATAAATAATAGTAAATAATCCATGTTATCCAGGTTTACTTGGCTATTATTATTATTGTTCTTATTATTATTTAAATGTCTCTTCAGAGTCTCCAAAAAGGGTTTGGTAGCCAGCTGTAGCAGTGACATAAACTTCTGTTATTTAATTATTATTATTATTATTATTATTTAAATGCATTCTCAGAGTTTCCAAAAAACAAAAAAAGGGTTTGGTTAGCCAGCTGGCAATTCACTTTCAGGGATGCCAGATCCCATAGTTGCCGGGCATCCATACTCAGCTCTGAGTAGAGCAGAGCAGCAGTGCCAAGGTTCTAACCATTTTGGTTTTTACTTTCATTACATTTATCAAGACATTATTATGAAATAATCTTTGTGTTAATGATTTTGAATTTGTGTTAATGGATCTTAACCCAAAATTGCTTGGGCTGTGAGACTGTATCAATTGTATGCCGCTCTGGGTTGGGCATCTGCTAAATATTTACAAATGGCAATACACTCAATAAACTAGACCCACAGCCTAAAAACCATGACTTGGTTACTTATATTTGTAAGCGTCTTTATAGAAAATAAGCGCAATTCCCCAGAGATTAAGCAGACCCTGGAACTAGCCGCATCTAGACAGCTCTGTGCTCTATTGGTCACATGTGCATGCATGTGCAGACTGAGAATATTAATTGAAATCGCACTATGGATATACATGAACTGAGAAATCCAATTAGTGAGAAAAATTCAGCTCTCTTGATCACATTTCTTTTACATATTAAAATGACATTTTTAGAGTATGCTGTTTACACACCCACTTGAAAAATCAGGTAACTGCAGAAATGAAGTTATGATTGGCTTATTAAGTACATGTAAACACACTTGAAACTTAAAGCTTGAAGTTTTAAATTTGCTATAAAATGTGTAAAAAATAGTGATCTTGACACATTGAAAAAAGACCCAGGATTATGTATGGGACCTTCAGAGAATATAAAAATAGTACGATTACTTAGATTGCTATTGGTTTGAGGCTAAACTGAGAAGTTAAATCAGAGGTTAAGGATAGACATAAGAGCTAGTTGGAAGTTGATTTCTTTTTTTGTGCTCACCACCATTTGTTTATTGTAATGTTGAATTTTGTGTGGGACTGCCAAAAAATACAAAATCCACATATCTACATGTCAGACAAAGTCCATCCAAGTCTTCATAATAGAATTGGTTGAAAAAGACTTGAGGAGATTTGATAATCATAAGGTTGATGAGGAAAGAGAGAGTAGGAAGGGTGGGTAGAGGGTTGGATGATGGGAAAGAAAAAAATGAGATTTTAATAAAGTCGGGATGAGCTGCAGACTGATGAATGAGAAAAGAAGAGTGGAAGACTTTTTACCCAGACTGGGGGTTTACAGCAGATGGGTGGTGGGCTGGGATTGTGTGTGTGTGTGTGTGTGTGTGTGTTTGTGTTGGAGAGGGAAGTTCCGAAGGGTGGAGAGTGACAGGGACTACAGAATAATGACTCTGTGGGGTGGCTTTGTGCCCAGACTGAATGGAGGGCTGAAAGAGGTCCTTTTCTGCCACTGTGTGCGGGATGTGTGGGGTGAGGGGAAGGCCAGGTTGCTCTCTCCACTTCTAAGACCTAACTGGAGAGAATAAGTGTATATGTGTGTGTTTTGCTGTCGGTTTTCTTTTCATAGTCACACTTCCATTCAGTCTTCCCTGAACAATGGAACCTGGAATGGAGCTGTAAAAGTTACCGCAGCACTGTATTTGTGCTGTATTTTCAGTAGAAACAGAAAATGTAATAACTTAAATGTTCATGAACAAAAGCCATTTTAGCTTCAGCTGAAAATGACAGTCATGACAAAGTGACTTATACCATTTGATTGGTTGATTTACACTGGTTTTGGAAGTGTGTTTGGCTGAATGTCTATCTATTTGTTTTACTGTTGTGGAGGAATTTAACACAACTGCCTCACTCTTGTCAACACATGTCAATATCAGCATGTTCTAATTAGATACTTCTTAAAATCATTAATAAGAATATTCATGCTTCCCCTAATTTTGGCACCACATGTCTGCAGATTTTAATTTACATGTATGTCAATTTTACAATCCAAGCAATTGTGGGTTAAAGGCCTTGCTCAAGGACTCAACAGCAGCAGCTTGACCGGGGTGGGATTTTAACCCTGGAGCTTCTAGTCCACAGTCCAGTATGGGCTGATTTTGACTCTAAACCGCTCAGCAGTTGATACAGATAGGCAGGTGCAATCAGTGTATGAAAAAATGTTCTTAATTTTACAGTGAGAAAATACATGTGCCTATTTTGCCACATTTCTTGCAATCTGAGTAATACCTTGCTGATTGCTGTTACAGAGCATTCTGTAAGGCACCTTATAACCAGTGTCTGATTAACGACTTGACAACGAACACCTGTGTCTCGCTCTACTTTAGTGGTGTTCATTGCCAGGTCGTTTCACTAAACCATAAACTCGCTGCACGCCTGACCAACCGGTGCGCAAACGCCTCGACACGCTGCACGTCTGCGCCATCTTAACGTTCAGTTGGTAACATCCAGATGCGTTTAGAGCTGAAGGATGTGTACGAGGGAAATTTCGGAGGTATTTTTTTCCCTTTTTAGAGAAAGATCCAGGTTTCCCTGATCCTCTTCTTCGTGCGCTACTACACGCTCGAGCTCACACTCGCCCTCTGGCGCTCCGGAAATGCCTCTGCACCTCTTGATTTGGGGAGCGTCCCAAATCGGCGCACTTTCTCACGCTACAAGAGCGTGCGAGCTGCGGCTCGTCTTTTCGCGTTTCGCAGTCCCCCTGTGCCTCGAGATTTGGGAGAAGTCCCAAATCAGCACCTCATCGTGCTTTTGGCACGTTCGCCCAGTCCTGAATGGACTCTGCCGCCTCTTTCCCCAAAAGCTGATGGCGCCCGGGAGTCGCAGCTGGTAGAGGCTGCGCCCTGGTCCCGCGGCTCGTGAAGCTCGCATCCTGGGTCCGCGACCGGAGGGGTCGCCTTTGGACCCTGGCCACCATATGCCGCTATAGGGTCGTTATCGGAGTCCAACCCCATATCCCGCCGTAAAGAGCAACCCCCTGGCGGTAACTGCGGTGATTTGTGCATTGCACCCTTTGGGATGCAACTCAGTGGCGCCCCCCTTTTCACCTTGTTAGTTTTCATGCGTAAGAGAGCATTTTGCTACTTTTTCCCCCATTTTAGTTTGGTTATATATTATTTCCCCATTATTATTATATGCCGTGGGATTCCTCGTTTCCGCATATTTGGGTCTTACCACATTCGTAACAAAAAGTGCAAATTACAGTGACCTTCATCTGAAATAACTACCAACTTCAACAATGATTGGCCATTAAGTTGCAGTGACTGCATGACTGACTTTGTGGCATTCTGAGTCAAACTGTAGAAGGTAGCACGGTGGCACAGGTGATTAGCTCAGTAGTCTCATAGCTCCAGATATCCCTGGTTTGAGCCTGATCTGTCTGTGTGGAATTTGTGTGTTCTCCCCATGCTCACGTGGATTTACTCTGGGTACTGTGGTTTCTTCCCACATTCAAAAGCTATGCATTATTTTAAGTGGTTGCTCTAAACTGGCCAACTTTGAATGAATGTTTGTGTTCGTAGCCTGGAGAGGTTTGGGCTCTGCCAGGCTACTTCTGCCCAAGACCAACTGAGGTGACAAGGCCAGTGAGTGAGAAAATGGCATATTCTTTCAATTTGTATCTGTTTTTTTTTACACCAGTAATGCTACTGCCTTTTTAAGTCTTTGTTTCGGCCGTAGTCGGTGTTGTTTAAGCCGGAGATAGGCAGGGTTCTTGTATCTCTTAGCTCCTTTGTAGTGTTGTTATCTAGTATGATAACTTATCGGACTCTTATTCTCTTAAGGGGTCTAAAATTCCTGCCATGTGACACATTGAGGTTATGCAGATCTTTATTCATCTTCTTACTTGGGGTGGCAGGGTGGGGTGGGGGTGTTTTGAAATAGAAATTCAGACTTTTGAAAGCTTAGAGATTAGGCTCTTGCCTATTTCAGTGTTGTTTTGTTACACACAGATGCTGGCTTAAATCAGAAATAGCCACGTAAGCCTTTTTTCTTATGCTACATTCAGTAAGCTAATCATGAAAGCCTATCATCATTTTTTTTTCTCTCTTGTCTATCAAAGCTACTTTAATTTAATTTTCCACACGTGTAATCACCCACTCTCAATCTAGGCTTTGTTTGTTTCAGCCTTATGGTTTCTTTTGGGGGTTAGGAGAAGGCAGTGTGGAGAATCTTCGTCTGAATATAATGTTTATTAAGGCTCCCATCTGCCCTGAGTGGGAGCAGCATTGTGGGTGGTGTCTTACGGAAGGTGAGTGGGAGGTGGGAGTATTTATTAAGAGTTCTGCTGGGGTATCTATGCCACTATGGGGTGAAGTCCTTAACACCCAGGAGGAGGCACACACACAAAACATATGCATGCTCACACACAGAGCAGCTGGTTAGTCATTGTTGTTTAGTAAGTGTGTGTTGCTGGTCGGTGAAGGATGATGGAGTTGCAGTGTGTAGAAGACCTCACATGGTGGTCCACTGTTAAACAGGTGTCCCTAACTTGCCTCTGCTATGTCATGGAATTTTTCACGTCTTGATTACACATTGTATTATCTCTTACAAACAACAAGCAAACATATGAACAAAGAAATAAAAAGAAAAAAAGAAATAGAGGTGACTCAGTTGGTTAAGCCAGCTGCTTTAAATGGAGTTTTAAATGGAAATCCTACATTTAATCATGTGTGGGTCTTGTAACATGTAGGTCGACCAATGCATTTATGGAAAATTCCCAGTCACTGCGAGTATATTCCGAGTAATGGTCCCCTGGTCCCCTGGTCCTGCCATTAAAAATGGCAAATTTGCTATGTGGTAATGTATTTAATACAAAGATTTTCATTTAAAAATATTAGTTCTCAGATGTTATTACCATTTGGTATTTTCCCATTTTCTCTGAAATGGAAAATTTGATTATCCATGTTATCCCTACATGTTTTCACAATTCCAGAGAGCATTTTTTGATGTTACTGAATGTTTGATGTTCACTGCCTCCATTTTTCCTTGAAATGCTCAGCTGGGTTTAAGTCAGATCATGTGGAGCCCATACAAACCAACATTTAACATAAGATAAGATAATCCTTTATTAGCCCCACAGTGGGGAAATTCACTGTGTTACAGAAGTAAGGGATAAATAATTGACAAATAACTGTAGAGTATATACAATATGAATAAAAATTAAGAACTCTTAAGATTTTATTGCACAGGGGTAAGGGATCATATTGCACAATATTAAATTCTGTTTTCAGTAAGTGTGGCTTCCCAGGACAGAGCTGGACCTCTTCATAAGCTTGTCCAGTCTCTTCTTGTCTGCCGTCGAGATGCCGCCGCCTCAACGGACCACTCCGTAAAAGATAGCAGACTTCACACACACTTGAGCTTTTTTGGTCTTCAAGTATACTGCTCACAAAAAACAGGGGATACTTAAAGATGAAATATCTCATAATTTATTTGAGCAAAAAAAAAAAAATTTAAGGTGTGAAAGCTTCAAGATGTGTTTTGGGCCACTTTCCCACAAACGTGTTCTCTAGCATCCTCATAGCTATACATTATAGCTAAACATTACCATATCAACTACTTGTGTTTTATTAATTAGGGATTCAAAGAATGTAATTTGACAGTATGTTATGCAACACATTGTTCCTCCATCTGTTCTGTTCTGTATTGTAAGGGCAACCAACATGTGATTTGAGACATTAATTAGCATCAGTTACTTTTTTCGTCTGACCTGATATTAATACAAATAAGTACATATATGTTTGCCTTGTATTAAAGTTGATGTCTACAAAATGACAACAGTAATTTTTTTTGTTATGCATTTGAGTAGCTGCATTAAAATTGCACTATGGATAAAATTACAGTTTTTTTTTTCTGAATTTGAGCAGCCTCAGAACTGAAGCCTTTAGAAAATACACACACATCAGAATTCAAATGTCCATAAGAAAGACCATGACTTTCACTGTAGCCTGGTCAAGGTCCAACAGAGGTCTCTGGGATTGTACAACAATTGTTCCCCACTCTGCCCTATAATTCAGACCTTTTCTCTTCCACTTTTTGCAGAAACATTGAGATTAGCACCCCTTCCAGCTTCTTACCTGTGCTGTGATGGAGTGAAAAAACGAGCAGGAGAGTGAGCGAGAAGATCATATATTGAGGTTGAAAGGATGGTGCTCTCAGGTCACAATCACAGAAGAGGTTGTGTTTTAGTCTGTTTGCTGTACCAGACCACACGTGCTTGTTACATCATTTTACACATTGGCTAAGGAGCATGAGGAAAATCAGTAAATGTCATTTAAGTACTATTGATTGGTTATACTCTTCTGAGGCAGTCAGTAGAAATTGATATTTTTACATGCCAAATACTTGATGGCTTTTATGAAATTCACTCATACATTAAGCTAGTCAGTTATTCTCTAAAGACTTGGTAATCAAGACTGTGCCATTACATGATTTAATAATCTGATAACTGCAGAAAATCAGATTTTGTCATTAAACCTATAATCTAGTATACATGCACTTGAGTAAGCAAATAATGGGAAACCTCCAGGTTTACATAACTCAGGGAGATCAGACTACTGCATCCAGCCAGCCAGCAATCTCACAGAAGGATGTAATGTAAATTTCAAACTTCAATAATTAAATGACTTGCTTTTTGACACAGACTGCAAGATTTTTGCTTGATTTTTGAGTATCCCCAAAAGCTTGTGGTAGCTGTTTCACAGATGCTGTGTTTCATTCCAGATATGCCAGATCCCCCATATATACGTATATAGACGAACCACAAGTTTTGAACATTCTGTGTTGATAACATTTGAAGAGGTTAAGAGATATTGCTTAAGAGAGGTTGCAAGATATCTTGCAAATCAGATTGTGGCAATCAATTTCGGAGACAATTCTTACCACCTTCCAGTATGGCAGCCATGTTTTGGACATTGCCTTCACCGGTTATTTGCTGGGGTATTCACATATGTCATTTTACTTCTTGTTTTTTGTTTTGTATATATATATATATATATATATATCTATATATATATATATATATCTATATATCTGTGTGGGTGTGTGTGGGTGGGGGTGTGTGT
>JAUZST010008934.1:0-13277 GCA_034779995.1 Parotocinclus haroldoi
CTTTTCGGATTTCCTGACCTTTGATAAAAGCACCAATTCTCCCGGGGATCCCAAAAATCCTCCCATATCTCGCTGATTCGCTTTGTATCCGCTCTAAGTGGCGACTTGTGGCTTCTTTTTCTTATTCGCTCTCACATTCTTTGGTCCAATTAAGCGCAATTTTGGTCCAAATTAAGCAAATAAAATTACATATATATAATAGGATTTGTTTCGGTACTTTAGGATTTGGTCCGAATAACCGGCTGCTCCCATTAACCAGTGGTCCAATTAACTGGATTCGACTGTATATAGATTCTGTACTCTTGTAAATTGTAAATTGCAAAAATCATAGATAGACACATTTTATATAGCACCGCTGAATGTGTGTTACATGTGCATATATATAGAATACCTCATTAAATCTCAGCCTTCTTGTAGCACTCATATGATAGTGTCTCATGTCACTGTAGCATTATTAATGGTACAATTGGTTGCAGCTAAAAGTGGCAAGGTGGCAGCGGTGACAAAACATTTCCTCACCTACACACCCTGCCACCGGTTCATACCTGTATTCCTATATATGGCTTGAAAACACACTCAGGTTTAATTGCAAGAACAGAAAATGAAATAGGACAACACAGCTGTCATCTTGTTTGAAATGGAAAGCATCACCTCTAGCTGTTCCTCAGTCAGAGCTGCCTCTCTGTATCCTTCACTCTCACACACTATTAGCAGTAGTGTTTTAGCAGAGGGTCATTAGAGAGGGCAATCTTCTTGGTGTCTGAAGACTGACTGAGACACTGCAGCAACACACTGCTCAACGGCACACAATTAAAGAGAGCCACAATGGGGATTGCTTCAGCTCTGGCAGCATTCTTTAAATGTGCTCATAATGATTCCAATCATCTGCACATATTTAAAAGAATACTATAAAGCGAATGTATAATGTTGGACCAAACAACACTGTGGTCCTTAGAAGATAATGTTTGTTTGACAGAGGACTTTTCTTGAAATATCACATGGTAATAACGTTTGTAGAGTGCAGCATTCTCAAGGAGCAATTATAAGATTGTTAAAAGAGAAAGCCAATTACAGGACATGCTGAGCTAAAGTAATATCTAAAGTAAATCAAGAACCTGTTTGTAGTCAGTTTAAACAAACCGCTGGCTAGAATTGGTCAGCAGACACCAGATTTCACCACTCTGCCAATATAAATGAAATGATAAAAAACCTGATTTAGCATTTCAGTTTCTTAAAGGTAGGTACGAAAGCACCGGAGAGCAGATGTTAACCTACTGTTTAAACACTGACCCATAATTGTATGAGTTGTATGACGGTGTCTAGGGTTGGGTATCAAAACCCAGTTTAGATTTGGAGCTGGTTCCAGTCCTGGGTTCAATAAAAAAATGATTCCACTTATCAGTCCTTACTAATGCATTTTATGCTTCAAATACACGGCTGTGATTAGTGCAAGAATGCATTTGTATTCTATATGCATGTGGTCCTATCTGCCAGGACCGGTGCATTGTGTTATCTTGTGCATCGTCATGTAGTTTTGGTTTGATATGCTCCACTAGAGAACTTTAAACAGTGATGGATGCTAAAATGCACTCAAACATCTGGCTCCACTTTGTGAGAGAAAACAAAAAGGCAAAATGGCAAGTGCAGGATATTGATTTTTATTGTAAAGGAGGTTGCACCTTTAACATGGACAAACTCTGATTTCAGAGATATAATGTCCAGCACAAAAAATGAAAGAGTAACTTGGAACTGAAGTAGAACTGTAGAATTGCAATCTGAATTAAATAAATAAAATGCAAATGCTGCCCTACCTCAAGGGTATATCAGTATTCATACAACCCTTTACAGATTAAAACACTGATTTACTAAATCTCACTGTTGGTAATCTCAATCTTGACCAAAAGATCTGCTGATTTGATAGAATTGCTGACTTAAGGGGACAGTTTAAGTGATTTCACAGCTTTTTGCTGATATGCTGGTTAAGACTGGAAAAGCCCTGCTTCAAAATATGCGGAATTGCAAAGCCTGAGAGTCAAAAGTGTATTAAAGGAATGTCTCATGAAATGCCAGTGACTGGTACCTATTAATTCACTTTGTGACTTAGTCATGAAAGCTGGGTGAAACCTCTAGGGCAAATGCCCTGCAGAGATGCTCCATATTGTAATCACAATGTGATCATGGGCTTGAGGGGAAATGCCCAAGGTAAGCACATGACACTTTCTATATGTTTCCTAATGAGAGTGTAAAAAGTCCTGCTGGCCAAATTTGTTTGAAACATTAGACTGATATCTAATTAGCTTTCCAATATTCTAGGCGTCACAAACAGTGTACAGGGTTGGTCTAAACAGTTCCACTTTTTGGTCACAAAAGGGGCAAGGCGGTTGCAATTTCAATTTCCAAAGCATATTTATTAAAACACAGGTCACATCTCAGACAGAAGAAGCAGGCAGAGGTCAGAAGAAGAAAGGCACTTCAGGTTCAATAACAAGGGCAAATCAAGGCTCAAGGCTCGGATCTGGTAAACAACAAAACTTTCTACTTTGTGAGGAGCATAAAATAGTATAGAGGACAAATATAGTACAATCCCAAATCAGAAAAAATGGAACTGTATGGAAAATGTAAAAAAGCATGTTTTACATTTATTTTGATTTATTTGTATGAACAGTATGAGCACGTGCCATGTTTTGTCTGATCAACTTCATTTCATTTGTTATTATACATACAGCATAAGTCACTTCTTTAGTCTCGGCTAGCTGGAAATTTCCCCATCCTTAAATACAGGATAGCACAGTTGCATAACCATTGTAAGACAATGAGAGGTGTACTCTGAGAATCCTCCTTGGTTCAGAGTTGGTTGTTCTCTTCTCACATAGATAGGTTCTTTGACTCTCTGTTCTTCCCCATTGTCAGGATGTGCACCTCTTTTGCCTCTGGCCTGTGGGTAGGTGTAAATCACAGAGCCCTGGCCTGATAAGGTAGATCTTCTTTGTTGTTCCACCCACAACTGTTTGGATTTCCTGTTGTACAATTCCCTTTATCTTACTCTGCCAGTAATATAGTCAAGGTGTCCACTCTGCAACTGACCAGCAATTGTATTTTTTATTTGAAAAACATACATCGAGCTTTGTATCTCTTCATTATTCCTTTACACTAAATGGGTCTCCCTGCAAAAACATAATACATGGCTCCCCCTCATTGCCCCAGGCTGAGGTTTTTTATCATTCAGGTTGTTGTTGTTTTTGTAGTATATATACAAACTGATGTAAAAGCCACATTAGATCTAACCCTGTCTCCAAATAAGATCACATACAAACATGTATTGGACCTAATTAGGAAAAGATCAGATTCTATTTGTATTTAGCCATCCAGCCTACAAAAAATATGCTCACAAATAAGACTGAATATAACAGAGTACTCAAATTTTATAATATTATTTTATAATATGTAGTGACAAGGACTGTTATATGGTAAACATCACAACGTGACACCGTTTGTTGCATGAATGTTTGTTGTCTTCTGGGTATTATGGTGATGAAGTGGTTTGTGCTATCACCTCCCAGATCCAGAGACCTGGAATCTAGTCCTGGCCTGGGGGCTGTCTGGGCAGGGTTTTGAATCTGCTATGCATTAAATACTGCATTAATGCTCTCTTTTTATGCACTCTCATGTAGGGTTGTGTGTGTGTGGGCATGTTTATAGTACATTGTGTGGACCTCAATGACAGAAAGATCTGACATTGGTGGCAGTTATGCGACAACTTTTATTTAAATTACAACCCCAGTTCTAATGAAGTTGGGACGTCGTGTAAAGCTTGAATAAAAACAGATGATTGCAAATCCTTACACTACTAAGACAAAGTATTTAATGTTCAAATGGATAAACTTTATTGTTTTTTGCAAATATTCCCTCATTTTAAATTTGATGCCTGCAACACGTAACAAAGAAGTTGGGCATTTTTGCCAATTTGTTACAGCACCTTCCCTTTTAACAACACTCAGTAAGTGGTTGAGAACTGAAGAACATAAGCATTTAATGCTGGTTTTCGAACTTGCTGATTACTTGCAAAGATTCCTGCAGATACTCTGATGATATTGATAATATTATGGACTGTAGATGATAGAATTCATAAATTCCTTGCAATAATACGATGAGAAATGTTGTTCTCAAACTGTTGGACCTTTTGCTCAAGCAGTTGTTTACAATGTGGTAAACCTCACCTCATCCTTGCTTGTGAACGACTGAGCCTTTCGGGGATGCTCCCTTTATACCCAGTCATGAGACTCACCTGTGGATTGTTCCAAACAGTCTTTTGTTTCCCTTGTCCCTTTTGGAATGTGTTACAGGAATCAAAATCAAAATGAGTGAATATTTACAAAAAACAATAAGGTTTATGCATTTGAACAGTTAATATATTGCCTTTGTAGTGTATTCAATCGGATATGGGTTAAAAATGGATTTGGAAATCAGCATATTCTGTTTTTTATTTATTTTTTATAAAACATCCCATTGGAAACACCTCCCATTGGGGAACAACTTCAGTGGAATTGTGGGTGTACTAATGGACAAAATTATAATATAATTTGATTTAGGTCAGTGTGGTTAGGTTAAGATTAGTGGTAGTTTTAATTAGTTACAGTAATTGTTATGTCTATAGATTGTCACCTGAATTATGTGACAGACTGTGTGTGTGTGTGTGTGTGTGTGTGTGTGAGAGAGAGAGAGAGAGAGAGAGAGAGAGAGAGAGGGAGAGAGAGAGAGAGAGAGTGAAAAAAGAGAGAGAAAGAGAGAGATGATTTGAATATTGCACCTTGTATTGCCGATAAACCTAAACTCTCCACAACCCTGAACTGGTTAGGTGGGTATATAGCGGCTATGCATGCTGTCTGCTGACTAACAAATATAGTAACTCTGTATATACTGCTTATAAACAATATCTTGCACAAACCAGTGACAAATAGCAATATCAAAGAGCTGAAGACTCTTAAGCAAAATAAGACTTTCAAAGGGATGCATATATCAGCACTTTAAAATCATTTGAGCAGGTCAGACATTACCTTTCATGTCAAGAGCTTCTTCAGAGAGGGACGAATATAGAAAGGAATTCTTACTTTCTAAATCCTTTAAAGTGCCATGCAGTGTCAACGCACACATATTAACACGGTTTCTCATGCTATCCCCAAGGACAGAGAGTGTGGCCTGTACTTCTTATATCCATTCCAAATGTCAGGAAGGAAAATCATGACATAAAACATTTGAATTAAAACAAGATAGGTACAGGTGAAACACAGCATGTTAAATACCTCATAATCATATTAATGGATGATTTGGCTCTCCCTTCCTTCTTGGTTCTTCATTTCCTTCTGAATCCAAAATACGACAGTAGGTGGATTGACAAATGTATTTATTTTGACTTGGTCCTTCCAAGACTGTGAAGCACCACCTTCACAGAAGAAAGCACCTTGTCCAAATGAACCACCCCAAGGCTCAACCCAAACAGTGTTTAAAGCATCTTTAATAGGGTAGTGGACTAGTTTTACTTGTAGTATATACAGTAGTTATAGGGTAGAGAGAGTACACAGATAATGGGAGAGAGACAAACAATCAAATAGTACTTAAAACAGGACAGACACATTCGCTTTGTTACAGCTTGTTACAAATAAGTAGCAGAAAGTTTTATGCACAGGCATGAATAACTTACACAATGAAGTCAACATCAAGTCCAAATATTAGCTAAGAGCAAGCAAGCACACAACTGGTAAGGCAATCACACACGCGCAAATGATGAACTTCCGCTCCTTAACTCCAACCTCTGCCCATGAATCAGACAGTAAATTTTTTTTAATCCTATTTATAACTGCTTTTAAAGTGGGCAGCACAATGGCTCGGTGGGTGGCACCGCTGCCTCACAGCAAGAAGGTCCTGGGGTGGAGTGGTCTGGGTCTGCATGTCCTCCCCGTGTCTGCGTGGGTTTACTCCAGGTACTCTGTTTTCCTCTCACAGTTCAAGAAATGCGTGTGACCCTTAGTGTGTGACAGTGTACATGACTGTGTGTGTGTGTGTGCCCTACGATGGATTGGCGGCCCATCTAGGGTTATTCCTGCCCTTGTGCCCAGAGTTGCCGGGTGGGCACCGGCTGACCCGTGACCCCGTGCAGATCAAGCGGACGTTAATGAATGAATGAATACATTTTTAAAATTGAATTGATATCGACTGGATGGCCATTAAATGGTGCATACCTGTATTGGACGTGGACCTTTATTGCTAATAATATAACTTCAAGTTACACTTTTTCAGATTTATTTGAACCCTCTAGTACTGTAACTGGAACCTTCATTATTAAAATTTGAATCGTTAATGCTGGACATGGAACTGGGAATTATACTAGAACATCACCTGCACTCTTGCTGTAAACTATATTTAGCTGCATTTCTTCTGGTTATAAATACCCCCAGAGCTATTAGCTCTAAACGATTTAATACTACCATGTATCTTTAAGGTTGTGTTTTAAACCAGCTTACATGGCAGGGAGTGGAAGCACTGTTTGTCCAGCCAGTGCCTGATAACAGTTGGATCTGTAAACTGCCAGCAATGATCTGCTGGTCTATCCATCAGTCTGTTCTACTGAGCCTGGGCCTGTTTCAGCACTTGATAGATGTCCATGGTTGAAAGGAAATAACTTAAAGTGGTGAAGCACACTTCCTGGTGTGAATGAAATTTCTTGTGCTTGTGGATGCAAGAGAGCTTTAATATTGTATACGAATTAATAATTTGAACCCATTAGAAAATGAATACATGAATATGGTATCTGGTTATTTACCAAATCAACAGTAGCACTCCTTCATTGTTTTTTAAATGTGTAAATGAGTGAACAAAGCTAGTGGAATGTCCTCATCTTTGAAGTAATTTAGTTAGAACTAGCCACAACTCAGTAGCATATCAGTTGATCTGCATCTGCCTTTCTCAGTGCTCCGTGCTAGCCTTGGATTTCCTGGTAAGTCGCTTCAAGGGTTGAGCCTTTGAGCTTGGATCTATTCGGTCTTATGCCAAATCTCGTGTGTGTCAGTCATCTCACCTGTGTGTCACGGTTTGTCCTCAACAGTGTAGACACATTTTTTCTGCCTTGATAATTACACGAAACTCTCGTCCTCAGTCATCAGATCCTGTGAGGTGCGATTTCTGCTCTAACACACCTGAATTCATCACGCATTTATCAAACCCGCTAGCAACTAAATCGACTAATAAAAACCTTTATTTAAAGAACTAAAGAAATATCTTTTTTACTAGAGATCTGGCTTGAGTCTACAACAAAAAACTTCTTATCCGAATACTAACAATCATTATATAACAAACCAAAGATATAAACACCCCACTTGTTTTTGCTACCATTTAGCGTGAGCTGAACTATCAAGATAAGACTTTTTCTAAGTACACAAAAGGCATGCAGTGTGACTTCTCCTTGGCATAGTTGATCAGGTTGTTAGCTGTGGTTTATGGAATGTTGGTCTACTTCTCTTCAGTGGCTTGGTGATATTGCTGGATATTGTCAGGAACTGGAACACGCTGTCGCATACAAACATTCTCAATGAGTGAATGAGTGAGTATGCTGGCCATGCAAGAATTGTGGCGTTTTTAACTTCGAGAAATTGTGCACAGATCCTTGCATTATGATGCTGCAACATTGGCCTCAGGATCTTATCAGTGCATCCCTGTGCAGTCCATAAAATACGCCTGCTCATACCATGACCCCACTGTCACCATGGGCCACTCGATTCACAATGGTGACATCATCAAACCAGAATTCTTTGGTTATGCAAACTGATTTTTGCAGCAGATGTCCAGGTGGCTGGTCTCAGACAACCTTGGATGTGAAGATGCTATTTGTGGAGGTCCTGGGCTGGTGTGGTTACACGTGGTCTGCGTTTATGAGACTGGTTGAATGAATTGCCAAATTCTCTGAAACACCTTTGGAGACGGTTTACGGTAGAGGAATTAGTTTCCTCAAAACTGGCAAAATATGTGGCATTGTGCCGTGTGATAAAACTGCACATTTTAGAGTGGCCTTTTATTGTGGCCAGGCTAAGGTACACCTGTGCAATAATCATCAGCATCTGTTTAATCAGCATCTTTATATGCCGCATCTGTGATTTGGATGGATTATCTCGGCAAAGTGGAAGTGCTCACTAACACAGATGCAGACAAATTTACAACATTTGAGAGAAAAAGACCTTTTCTGTACATATAACAAGACTTAATTATTTGAGTTCAGCTTATGAAACACGGGAGCAACAGAAAGTGTTACATTTATATTTTTGTTCAGTATAAAATGTTCTATTATTAAAACCCCCAAATCGGAAAAAGACAGCATGAAAGTAACAAAAGGAGAAAAAAAGTGTTTCTTAGGTGAACCTTTTGATCATTTAGTTATATTTATTTTTTTAAGACAAAGTATTTCATGTTTTGTCTGGTTCTGCTTAACTTAATTGTATTTATTATTTGGAAACTACTTAACACTTTATGTTGCTTTCTTACAACGCTTACAAAATGTTTTAGCATTGAGGATATCAAGCAAGTGGTATTTTGTCTCATTCTTACTGCAAAAACATCTTAAGGAGTCCAATAGTAAAAGATTGTCGTTGCTGCATTTCTAATTTCAAAGGTCTACAGAAATTCTCTATTATGACAGGACAACCCTGGAAAATATTTTGTCTTTAAGGCAGCATATGTTACTTTAAAATCTGTGTAGTGTCCTTTTATGCATTATTGCTGCCATGACAGAAGTCTGCCTTTGCTGAGGACACTAGCACAACTTCAAATGTTTATTACTTTTGAACTTGTTGCTGATAACAGCCTGTATTGTCCATTTCATCTTTGGTCAACAGCACACGGCATCCATTTCTTCCAAATCTGGAATGCTGGAATGCTTACCATAGTACAGTTGTGGCCAAAAGTTTTGAGAATGGCACAAATTTTGGTTTTCACAAAGTTTGCTGCATCAGTGTTTATGGTGGTCATATCTATTCTCACTCTAGATTGTGAAGCCATTTACTGCCATAAAATGACATGTAAACTCCATTCCAGCAACTGCATTTCATCCCTACAAAATGTATTCTCATTGGCTCAGGAGAAAAAGTTAATTAGGACAAGACAGCTGATATCACTCTGTCATGCTGATTAGAAGAGCAATTGCTTTAAAAGGGTAGTGGTGCTTTTAGGCTTTCTTCTGATAACCATGCTTACCTTAAAGTAATCATGTGCAGTCATGACTGTATTGCATCAAAAGGGTTTAACATTGCTGCTTGTAAGATCAACCATTTATTAAGTCATCAAGAACTTTAAGAAGAGTGTTTTAGTTGCAGTGAAGAAGGCTTTAGGGTGCCCAAGAAAGTCAAGCAAGTGTCAGTAATGTCTCCTAAAGAGGATGCAGCTACAAGATCTGGTCACCACCAGTGTAGATCTTACTCAGGAATGGCATGAAGCAGGAGTCCTGAGAGGAGGAGAGCAGCAAAGAAGCCACAGAGTCCTGTGTCATGCCAACAGTAAGGCATCTTGAGACCATTTATGTGTAATGTTGCTACTTATCCAGGGGAGAGGTTCACTGAAAGTTTTGCCCAAAAAGACATGAATAAATAAGGAATGGTATCAAAAAATACTCAAAGACCAACTTCTCCCAACAAACCAGGAGCAATCCCATTGAGAACCTGGGTGGACAGACAAAAAACAGAAAGACAGATTAGACAAGAATGGATTGCTATAATTCAAGATTTTGCCCACAGGCTGATATCCAGCATGTTGAGGCAAATTGTAGAAGTTGTAAAGAATAAGGATCAATACTGTAAATATTAAGTATTTGCTTGAACTGGATGTATTTATAAATAAAAAGTTTAAAACTGTATCGATGTTTGCTTATAACTGCACTTTATTATACCATATAAACATCTGACCAAAGGTTCTTCAAAACTGGGACAGAAAACTTTATGAAAAACAACATTTATGCCATTCTCAAAACTTTTGGCCATGACTGTACACATTTCTACTGTGTGATGCTCCATGCCCAGAGAAGTCAACAGCGCTTTTGCATGTTAAGTGAAGTTTTAAGAGGCATTTGTGAATGTAACTATATGTTGTAAGGCTTGATCAATACTCATCCCTTGTCCCTGTGGTTAAATTAGTTACATTCAGCTTTAACACTAGCATCCCACCTAAACAGAAGGTAAATAATGCTCTATATGACCCTTGGTGTGAACTCATCATCTCCTGATGATCAAATGGCAGCCTTTCAGAGAACTGGGAAAAAAGTTTACAGCTGGACACAGCCTGACCCAGTTTCACAGTCTTACGACATCTCACCACGGCATGCACAACCCCCCACTAGGGGTGTAAGGAGTAAGGCTTTAGGCCAGCCAATTCCTTCATATAACATGAGGCTGCTCAATACTTCTTTTGAATGACAGGAATGAATCCGTCAAGCGAGAATGGAAAATGTCCATCAGTGGGACTCTACCCTACTCACTGAACTATCTCTTGCTCTTTGCAGTGTTTTGTTAGTAGTTAAATGGGTGTCCAGCTCTGTCATGTGACCTTGCATGTCTCATCTGCAAGTTCCAAATCAATCAATTGAATTTCTCAAATTGTCTACAGGCTTGTCTGCTTTTGGTTATTGTTACTCCTTAAAACTTTTATGTTAAATTTTGCACTTTAATATTCTAAAGTAATTCATAGTCTTTAATGGTTCCGTTAAGGCCATTGCAATGAAGTGTCATATTTCTGAATCATTGACATTCAGTAGTCTCCAAAAACCTGCCTAATTAATCTTACTAATGGGCGAATCACTATATTAATCTTATTATCTTTGTCAACACAGTCTTGTTATCCTTACTTGCACCTTGTGCCTGTGTGACTTGTTCTTGTAGCCTATTAAATTGCCTAAGCTGTGCAGTTTGGGCTGCATACATCAATGACGGCAGAAACATCCCTCTAGGAATGAGCACTTGTTTAGGATGTTTGGCATAACATTGAATAGATTGCCCATTTATAAAGACGAAAGTTTATTATTGCTATAATTCACACCTTTTTAGACATTCCTGTATAAAATGCAGATTTTAAGCAATATTTATGGCTAGGCATTGCGGGTATGGGTTTGTCTAGGCATTATAATCATTGAATATGATTGTGTCTCAGATTGCTTCCTCTTCACCTTTTTCCAGCGTGGGCTTCAGAGTGTTTGGAGTGTTTCTTTGGCCTAATTCCAGTGCATTATGGCTGGTGCCCACTTACCCAATCTGAAGCATTAAAGATCTTCCTCTGTCTCTGGCTTTGTATATGTGCGTCTGTGTGAGAAATTGGTTTGGAAGTAAATGGAGATTTGTATGGAGATCAGTGATTACTAAGAACACATGCGAGGGAGGGAATGTGCTTTCTGCACATCAACACACAGACAGAGACACTGGCCAGCCATTAAGATTAGGCTGCTGGCAAGAAAGGTTTTTATCGAACAGTTGGGATAACAGGGAGAGACAGAGACAAAAATCTGTCGCTCCACGACAGGCTCCAAAAAGCCTCGCTTGTGCATTGTGTGTGAGAACCTGAATTTGTCCCATTATCTAAATCAATTCATTTTGGTGGTTTATTTCACATTTACAGCATTTACCAGACACCTTTATTATGACAAACATTGAGTGGAAGCATGGTGGAGTAGAGATGTGAGTCTTTCAATTATTAGTACAAAAACATAACTACTGAGCCAGGACTGTCCTATGAAACTATATACACTCACTGAGCACTTTATTAAAACATATGTAAATCATGTGACAGTAATACAATGCACAAGTTGTGTAGATATGGGCCAGCAGCTTCAGGTAATGTCAATGTCAAACACTAGACTGGGAAAAATGCAATGTCAGTGACTTTGAGCATTTTAAGTCTGATAAATCTCAGTTTCGGAAGTCTAAACATGGTAGAGTCAGAATATGGCACCAACAGCATGAATCCATGGAGCGACCCTGCCAATAGACCATGCTGAAGGAGGTGATGTAATGTGACTTCACAATGTGATTTCTTCACACATATTGGTCTTCAATACCATTACATTTAATTTGATTATGAATAAAAACAATTATTCTTTTATTAAATTGGCCAGCCTTTCTGATTATTGACGCTGTCCATGTGCACCCATTCAAGACTGTCCCTGTTCTAATTTTAATATTCTAATAGAACAGTGATGGAAACTGGTAGAATGCGGGATTCAGAGCATAAAAGTGCACCTGAAATGTCTGTACTAATTACGTGGTGCAATCATGTCAACATGGAGCAGAAATTCAAAGGAATGTCTTAATATCTTATTTGTTAGAAGTATTTTGTATCCAGTATTTGTATGATGTTCCTAATAAAGTGCCTAATAAAGTGTGTGTGTTCCAGACCTGTTGGTTCTGGTATGAAGTATTGGTGACAAGAGAAATTAATTACATAGGCTTATTCTTAGGTTTGTTTGTTAATTCTGTCTTTTTTATTGTCACTCTTCAATATCAAAGGCCATTGAGAGGCACAGAAAGTTACATCAGCAGGTTATGTTGAAACTAGTTGTATATATACTAAGGTTGTAGCCAATTAACATATTTATATTTAACCAACTGCATGCTCTTGGTCCGTCTAGAGCTCAAGGTAATGGGTTATAGATCAGAACATCGAGAGTTGAAATCCCACCTCTGCCAAGCTGCCACTTACTTTATTGTTTTTTGCAAATAATGACAAATTTTTGATGAGATTCCTACAACACGTTCACGAGTTGGAACATGAGCAAAAAGTCCAACAGTTGAAGAACAGTTCTTATCATGCAAGTGCAAGGAATTTAGGGATTTCATCATGTACAGTCTAAAATATTATCCAAAGATTCAGAGATTCTGGAGAAATCTCTGCAAGTAAGCAGCAAGGCCGAAAACCAACATTGCATGCCCATTACCTTTGATCCCTCAGGTGGTACTGCATTAAAATACATGATATAATTCTGTAACGGATATTACCACATGGGCTCAGGAACACTTCAGAAAACCATTATCAGTGACACAGTTCATCTCTCCATCTACAAGTAAAAGTTAAAACTCTACCATGCAAAGAGAAATCCATATATCAACAACACCCAGATTGTTTTTGGAAATCCTGGACGTCGTGTCCTCCGGGCCAAAGAATTAAAGTTTAAAAAGTTTCAAAGCCATTATCTCTGATGGTATGGGGGTTTGTTAGTGCACATGGCATGGGTAACTTACACATATGTGAAGGCACCA
>JAUZST010008935.1:0-13277 GCA_034779995.1 Parotocinclus haroldoi
GAGAAAGAGAGAGAGAGGGGGGGGGGGAGAGAGAGAGAGACTTTAGAAAGCCAGCTGATCTACTGCATGTCTTTAGAATATGGAAGGAAACCAGCAAATCCAGAGGAAAACCACCCAGAAATGGGGGACAGGCCTGGGAGTTCAACCCAAGTCTGTTTAGCTGTGGCTGTTCAGTTAATACCAAGTTAGGTATATATAAAAGAACTATAAATAGTTTTTAGTATTTTCTCCTAATATTGCTACATTTTGATATATACTGGTACCATGATATAAGATTACAAATCGCGGCAGAACAGTTTGGCCATGTCACCCAACCCTAATCGTAGTAAATACTGCAGCTCAATTTTTAAAATCATATCAAACCTCAAATCAACAGAAAATACAATCCTAACTGCACATGCTACTACCTGCTATTCATTTCACCCTCAATTATGCGAGATAAATATTTACCCTTTGTGTATCAGTAATAATCTCAAACCTCGGTCCACAGAGGGCTCTGTATCCAAGATACACTCTGATCATTTCCACTCTTTTCTTATGTTTATGCAATCATCTTTCTCCAGAATTTACACTCAACTTCCTGTCTGTGTTTATCTTCCATGGTTTTTCCATCACAGCCATATTACATTTGATTAATCGTGTTAAACGACCACATCGTACACTTGTGCTGCTGATGAGTCCGCATCGTACTCTAATAAGGTCACTGAGCCTCGTACATGACATCTACAAATGAGCCGCTCAGGAAAACAAACAATGAATCTGGCTAAGCAAACTATTGATGGATTATTGGTAAAACAGAAGTAGGGGGATTTTAAAGCATGATTGAACACTTATGCCTTACATTCAACAAATGAAATAAAGACATGATAAATTAGAGATAGCCACATGACAATTACCTATTTGACCACGTTTCTAATTTCAACCCATGTGTTGTATAAATTTCTGATCGATTTCACAACCTTCAGGTGTGATACTTGCCCTAGATTTTTTACTTTGTAGCAAATAAACAAATCACAGATCGTGATTTTTATAAAATTTTTTGTAAGAGTTTTTTTTATGTCAAAGTCAAATTTATTTACATTGCGCTTTTTACAACGGTGCATTGTCTCAAAGTAGCTTTACAATATTATATTATCTTAAAAGGCCAGTCCCAAATTGAGCAAGCCCAGGGCGACAGTGGAAAGGAAAAACTCCCTGAAAGTGGTAGGAAGAAACCTTGGGAGGACTCAAAAAGGGATCCATCCTGCTTGGGTAGAGGAAGGATATTATGGAATTAAGGAGAAAATATTAAATTATCAGATAATATATCAGATAATAAATCACAATTAGTACTTTGTCTCTCACTCTCAGGTATTTATGACGGCCTGAATTCTGGGAGGCATGGACTTCACGAATTAAAAGCAGTATTCTACATCAAGCTGGTTACTTTGAGTAGCGTTTGACAGACCGGCTTTGCAAGACGGAAGCCTTGTCATGAAATATATATATTTTCAATTTCCACCATCAATTTTCAATCAGACCGAGATCCAGATTGACAATGTCACTCAGTTAATATGCCATTTCCTGAAGAATACTTGAATGCTCTTTGCTCTGTGGCTAGATGCATTATCATACTGATGAAAGACTTCATCACCAAACCCATTTGCTTTGGAAGGAATGCGAAAATTTTAAGTCCCCAAAATTTTCACGTACAGCTGTGCATTGACTGTTGAGGTAAATGATTGCCGACTCCCCTGTTCCTTTGCCTGGCATGCAAACCCATACCATGAACGATTGGGAGAGTGTAACTGTTTTCCTCAAGCAGTCAATCCTAAGGTTCGATTAGAACAGCACCAGCATAATCTCCTGGGCCAATGCAAATTCATGATTCATATCACTTTCATCCAATCACTCACAGTCCATGATTGCTTTCCTTAGCCCGCTGTAACCTCATTAGTGATCGTTTTCATTTGTCTTTTCTATATGTAAATTTGTATTTTCCTCATTTCATTCAGCCCGTTTCTTACAGTTCTGTCATAGACATTGACTCCTGTTTCCATCTGATTTGTTTTTCATTTGTGGTCGTGCATTTTCTATTTAAGGACATGCCGCTTTGAGATTTTTCTGCTGACGCATTGAAACGTACCAGTATATTTTCCTTTTTATTACCTTCCCATTGGGTTTATACTCGCACCAAATTCGAGAGACAGCTGATTCAAAACAACCGACATCTGTGCTGAATTTCTCCGAGAAGGAGTTTAATAATCCTTCCCATTGCTTCAGCTCAGAACTGTCTTGTTAAAATCATGTTTTCTTTCAAACTGACCAGGTCCAACAGGTCTGACACTTCCTTTAAGTGCAGATCAATCTGCAATCTATTTGTTGTAGTATTGCAAATTGCAAGGTGATTCCATAGCTAATGGTAACGTTCATTTAATTTCTTTAATCAAACGTAATATCTGGACATATCTCATTTATTTATTTGCTATGAAATAATACAGCTGAAAGGATATCCTGTAACAATGGTGATTCCAGGGGTACATTGTGATTTTAGCACAGGGTTGAAGGTTTTCTTTTATTTGAATTAAAAAGACTGCATAACAGTTGAACAGCACTTCATAATGTATTAAGTACTTTAAAAAGTGGAAGAAGAAAATGCACTCACTGTGTTAATGCAGGGAAGCTCCTTGTTGAGCAGCCATGGCAGAGACAGCTTTCCTTCACCACGGTAGCAGGATTTGATCCTCTCACGCATGGCTAGGTTTATCTGATGGAGGGTGAACAAACACAGCACAGTCTCACGAGGCGGATTTGCCCGGTTCTTCTGGCCTTGAGAGAACACCACGAAGAGCACATCATCATCCTCCGAGAGTCCCAGAGCCTGTGCTAGGATCTTGCCTGGCCGGTGCTTGTATGCAGCCTGAACTAGGCGATATTCCACACCATCCTTGGTGCAACCCAATGGGAATTCGACGTACGAATAGAACTCTGTGTCATTGGAGCACATGCGAACTATCTTGGAGGTGAAGAACTTCTCGCCAGTGGCGTCCATCTGCGTGAGCTGCGTGTCAAGTTGTAATGTCAGGAAATAGATGTAGGTCCGGCTGGAAAAGCCATAGACATAGTAGATATCAAAGGCTGGATAAAGTGACAATGTGTCTGATGGGATCTTGATTTGAGATGACACAAACTCATCCTGGTAGACGAGGCTGAACATGCTGGCACTCTCCTCATCCTCCACTAGCTTGCGGCTGGACAAAGTAGGGAAATATTCAGATTTGCCGTCAATGGCGGCACCGATGAAAAGGCGGGAGTCTCCTTTCTTGAGTTTCTTCTTCGGATCGTCATCGTCGCCCACCACAACGCCAGCCATGCCATCAGCCTCACGGGCACCTGACAGGTAATGCTCTTTGCGCAAATGTGGTTCGCCCAGCTTGAACAAGTCACCCAGCCGCAAGAACTGGCACACCCCTTGCCAGATGGTACCACAGGCCACCAGCCGACTACCAGCATAGTCTATCAGCAGGAGTTTGTTGATGTTATCCGATAGTTCCTGCTTGTGGGCACAGGCTCTGACACTAGGAGGGGGGTAGCATTTGGCATTGTCCTCCATTGGACCAGTCTGATGCGAGCGCAGTTCCGTTAGGTTGTCTGAGAGCTTGTAGATCCGATTGATGGCACCCACAAACACCTCACCTGTCCTGCGGTGGACAGTTAGATGTGTCAGACTTGTATCCTTTACCCGGAAGGTTCCTGTTTCAAGGGGTTGTTCGGTTGGGTTCATTGGGAATGATTTAGTCTTTGTGAGAATTCCAATAAAAAACAAACACAGCCATGAGAGCATCATGATTCCAATGCTTTCTTCTCAAGATGAAGGATGAGACAGAGTTCCACCCTCTAGCTGTTTATTTCTTTTTCAGCAGTTTCAGTAGTTCATGTCTAAATAGAAAGAGGGGGACAAAGAAAGCATTAGTGAATATTTAGATTGGATTTAATATTTATTATGAGAGAATATAATCTTTATAAGATTTATTACATTAACTAAGGGAAAGGAAAGTTTTATAGCCCCCTAATCAGACTTTCAGCACTTTTTCTGCTTGGCCTATTTTGTCTGGAAGATGTTTGGAGGCAATAATGTTTGGGTGTGGACAGTTGAGTGAGACAGTGGGTTTAGCGTAAGGGTGCCTAAGTGGGGGTGGGAGTATTGATCTAGCAGCTTCTGCTGATGCCAAATCTGGTCACACCCACTTCTTTAACTCAATGCATTGGCTAATAAAGCTTTACAGCCATCGCTAATGCTAATCCACAACGCATTTGTTAATTAGGTGACTGCACTTGACCAGGCTCAGGGGAGCAATATGACAAGGGCAGGGCAAACCAGCTAATGCACCGGTCCAATAATAGTTTCGGCTCACTTTCAGCACCTACAGGACATGACTGTGATTTTGGGGATGGCTACAAATACTGTCCAGTGCAGCGCAGTGCAGTCAAATACACAAAATAAACTTGAATAATCTGGTTCTGTGGTGCCATGTTTCACCTTTAGATATTGAGTTCATTTAAATATTGATGAAATAAAACAAATCATAAATCATAAAACATACAAAAGTACTATTACACAAATGCAGCAACAACAAACTTTTTTTTTTAAACGTTTTAACGTTTTACATTGCAGATTTAACTGCAACAAAGTTGAATTATGTTGAAGCCAACAAGCTGGTTTACCAAATATTTGTCAACAACACACAACACTCCTTTTATTTCATAATGGGAAAACCTTTGGTTTATATAACTATAACTAGACGGTAATCAGATTTCTACTTTAGTGAACAATTTCACGTAGAGGTGTGACAAAAAAAACACTTTTCCATTTCTTCAAGGATACTCTGCATTGGGTTTCCCCAAAAGTTTGTGGTCCCCGTGGTCCCCCGTGTGTTGACTATAAGCGGAGAGTTGCCAGATCCAGCTAAAGAAACAAGCAAGCAGATCTATAGTCTATAGGTATAGGTCTATAGGTCTATAAGTGTTATAGAATGACCTGGCAACCATGTTGGATTCCATAGCCGCTGGTCAACAGTTCGGCCAGCATGTGCAGGTTAAGACAACCGACTGAAATGTAGTATGAAAACATATGTGGTGACAAATACAGTATGATTGCAGAACCAAACTCCAGCTCTCTTAGTTTCTTAATCTGATTTCTAACGCAGAGTACACCGTATATACTTGACCAGTTCAATAAGAAGATGACTGCGGAAAACAGATTAGCATCAAGTTATTAAGTGCATGCAAATGCACTCCATACGCAACTAGAAATACAGCTGGTCCCCTGACCGTCCTAGTTGTCTCTTAAGCTTTGGGAAACTGTAGTCTAGCATGGCTTAAACATAGATTTAGTTTGAACTGACAAGCAACAGAAAAGCAAAAAGCAATGAAAAGCACTGGATCACTGTTTACCTCACAGTTCTCCATCTGAAAAGGAAACTCAATGAGCTTCATTGGCCTAGGGTAATGGCAGTGAACACGCACAAAGACGTGAGCCAATGCTAGGAGAAAATACAAAGGAAGCAAAATTTCATATAATCTTTGTCAGATGACAAAAAAAAGATACAAAATTACTGCTTTTAAATACTGCTTTGAAAATCGAAATTTCAGGGTACTTGCCGGATCAGGGCATGTTTTTCCACAGCAGCTTTGAGAGAGCGAATAAACTAAAAAAAAAAAAAAAAACCTTGACATTATGAAGAAATTTAATTATTTGGACCACACAGAGCACTACAAAAGGTCTGCAATGCTATTACAGTACACCATGTATAGTGATGGTACATAGTCGTTTGGGAAACAAAATAATATAAGCAGCCCCGGACATGGCAAAGTGCTTGAAGTACGCTTGAATGGCGATTCAATTTACTTAATGGGCTGTATTGCTTTTGTCACTTAGCCTAAAGAGGAAAATGCTATGCTAGGCTGGTGCTGTTTCACCAGTCAAGACAGTTTACCGCTTTAAATAAATTGTAAGCGTTACAATATTTAAAAACTACCACACAGCAAGATGGCAAACAAGAGAAGTGTTCAGGTTGTATTATGTTAAGAGCTTGACATGAGTGGCCTGTAGATCAAATGCTTTGCTCTTCTGCTCCATCACCACTCTCTATCTCCCCCCCCCCCCTCGAGTGCCCAGGAGCAGGAATGAAAGTGCCCCTTATGGTTCCCTGCCTCACCCTCACTCAGTTGCTCTTTGTTTCTCACACTGTCCCACTCGCTCGCTCTTTGTCCGTCCTTCAGTCTCTTCATCTTCTTTCTTCCGTCTTTCACCATCTCTGCCTGTTGTTTTCACTCTCAGCTGGGAGGGTCGGGGAGGGTCAGGATAAGCTCACACTCCAAGAATGGGCCTTTATGTGCACACCAGATTCGGTGGTTTGACAAGGTTTTTTACTCCTTCCTGCAGCTGGCAGCACCCTCCAAGCAAGCCTTGCATTTAGGTCGACAGGATACACACGAGCGCACAGATTATAGCCAAGTCATTCTGCTTCAGTTTGAACTTTTCTTCACAGAGGTGATGTAAATCAAAGACCGCATGCTGGCAGCGGGACCGAATTCCAGCTCGGTGAGATTCTATCCGACTCGGCTCTCGCCGTGAAAAGGGCCTGGGTTTGTTGTAACCTGAATAATTCGACTAATCTGCTTAATTTGTGTGAAACCGATACACTAAAGCAAAGGGGAACTATGAAAATTGTACAGGGATGACCAGGTTAATGCACCGCTGGCCTTTAGAGCACTAATGAACCACAATTAATTAAAAAGTACATTTAAAGGAAATTCCACTAAAAAATTATTCAGGACTGATGGAGAAGTCGGGCTTAATTGGCAATTGTAATCCAGCGATGAACTGTAATACGTTTCCTGAGGAGTGAAAGACACCATTGAGCAGCAATCAAGGTGATTTGATTAGCACAGTGGAAGCACAGGCTGGTGCCAGCAGGGATAAATGCCAAACAATGCAGCACTTTATTTCCAGAGCTGACGGCTATAGTAACAGGCACATTTTAAAGGATCAAACTTGCATTGCGAAAGTAGACCGCTTCCTTTCGCATCCTAGCAATTCTCCCAACAATCAGATCCACTCTTCTTTTCACCTGCTCACCGGAGCAACTACAAGCAGCGTGTTTAGACTGAGAAACCAAGCCATGTGGCGTGTACGACTACTGCTAGGATGCAGCAATAAACGCATGCCACAGGCAACGCATGAAATCAGACATTGTAGAGTGCCTAGGCAACCCATGAGATTTTGAAAATGAGATGAGAAAGTAGGAAACGCTTAATCTTTCACATTTCCTACCTGTTGTTCTGTAATGGGTATTATTTTACTTTGCGCTTTCCCAAAAAGGTCACGCTTTCTAAACATTGCCAAAGGCACTCCGTACAATGGCTAATTTCACACATTGCCTGTACTATATACAAAACAAACTGAACATGAGGCAACCAACAACACCTCGTCTACAAAAACACACAAGCAAAGAACTGTTCTTTTTATTCTGAAAACTATAGCCATTCAAAAAATGGCTCAAAAAGTCAAAGTGAAAGTCTTAGGACACCATAAGATTAAACATACTGTTGTTTTAGCTATGGTAGAGTGACTAGAGATGCACCAATTGCAAATTTCTTATCCGTTTTTTTTTAAACATATGATCAGCTGATTCTGATTTTATTTTCAAGAATAACCAATGACAGCATATAGATACATTTTTGTTCAACTTTTAATCGAAACTCCTTCACAGCAGCAGATGCTTGTTTGTGTCTGCACACTGCAGTAAACTTTAGCTTTGTCAAAATGTATATATTAAGCGAGGTGATGGTGTTAAATGGCTTATTAAACTTGACTTTCCGAGTGTTTTCGGAGTGGATCCTTCAAAGCTTACTTTCGCCATGCATAAAGTGTATATGCTTGTAGCACTCGGACTGTGAAGAATTAGATTTCTGAAGATAAGGCTGTAACTGAGATAATGCCACATCACTGCTTCTTCAATAGTACTGTATAGGAAGAGACCATGTAGCGTACCAGAAAATCTAACACTTCCTCACCATCAGCATTCATCAGAACGGTCTAGTTAAACAGTTTTTAAATCTCAAAAAGCAGGGTTTTTCTGGCAGTATTTTTTGTATGACTGTGACTTCAAGGCAAACGTTTCAGGTTATCAAAAGGACGATTGTCCCTGAAGGCTGACCGATAGTTCAGCGGTGATATGCCACATGCCGAATTGTCACATCCATTCAGTGTACAATGTTAGTCTCAGTTTTATGAGGTTACTTGAGAAGCGTTGAAATACATTCTTGAATTAAACTGATAAATATTTTTACATATCAATCATAACATATCACTTGACTACTCTCTGGAGATTTTGAAATGATTTCACATGCAATACGTTCACTGTTAGTCTGCTGCTGTTCAAAATGAACTAATCAGTGCTGACTTGTGCAGGATCGCATAATACTTTTACATTGACAGTATTTAGCAGGCGCCCTTATTCAGAGCGACTTCCAAAAGTGCTTTAAGACATCAGTAACATAATCCATTCTTAATAATAAGGAATCTAAACAAGAATACACTTCTGAAACTGTAAAGGTTGTGTGTTTTTTTTAAAGAGATAGAAGGACATGGGTGGGGGTTTAGTTGAGGAAGGTGCGGAATAAATGGGTCTTCATATGGCGTTTGAAGATGGCCAGACTAAGCTGTTGAGGGGAAGTTCATTCCACCACTTTGGAGCCAAAACAGAGAAGAGTCTAGATGAATGCCTTCCTCGTCCACTGAGAGACGGGGGGACCAGTCGAGCAGTGCTGGAGTACCGAGTGAGCGAGGTGCAGTGCGGGGTGTGATAAGTGCTGCAAGGTAGGAGGGCGCAGGCCCATTTTTAGCTTTGTAAGCAAGCATCAGAGTCTTAGTGTTACTTTGTGTTACTTTCTAATTTTTATTTTACTTAAAAGTAATTTTGAATTGATCTTCAGAACTTCTAAATACCTCACAGATGCTTTCTTCTTAGGACTTTCAGTTTAAAGTATCCTCTGCTATTTAAATCTCTTGTTCAAAGCAGTTTGGGTAAAGTTACACACATCTTGAATGGAGAGCATGAAATCAAACAAAACATGTGCACAGAAAATCAACACTTAGGCGAACTTGTATTTACTACAATCTACTAGTAAATCTACTCTGTTTAGTTCCCGCGAGAGCTATATGTTTGCTATCATCTCCACTGAGTCTGGCAGTTTTTTCAAAAATATTGGTCTTTTAGCCAAAAAAAATCAAGTGTTTGTGTGCCAAAAAAAATCAGTGCACCTCTTTTAATAACAATATAAAACCTAAGTAGTATTGCGTGTACAGTGCGTAGTGTAATACATCTGTAGATCATTCGGTAGCTCTGGTTTATTGTGCTAATTTAAGCTCAGAGCAAGCACTTTTTGGCCATCACTATATAGAGCTGATGAATTAGCATTTCAATGAGATCAATCAGGTGCGGAAGAATAACGATGGAGAACACAGGAGACTACTCGATGTCCTCTGCTACATTAAAATCACTTAAAGGAGGATGAAACCTTCTCAAATTGTACATAAATGCACCGTCGCATAGAGAAATCAGAAAGTGCTTTTCTGGGAAATTGAGCCAAAGAATACGATTATGGCTCCATGACAAAGAGTCTGTAGTGTTCTATAAAAATTCATGGAAAAGATTCAGATAGGGGATGAGAGAACTATCAAGCATGCAAGAGAGAGGGAGAAAGAGAGAGGGGGGGGGAGAGGGAGAGGAGGGAGGAGAGAGAAGGATCAGTGGTCCATCTAATCAAGGGCTCCACAACACTGGTCTCTTCACACCACTTTTGTAATGAGGGTCAACAGCACTTGATTAGAAGGAAGGAGAAAGAGGGGAAAAAAGTAAAATTGCTCTCTTCACAGTATTAGAAAACCATTCTGCACACATACCCCTTATAACACTAAGATCAACCACTGGCTAGAACACTTGGAACCCTGTTTGTGGGCATTTCAAGTCAAAATGCACCATGGATACTGATGTCCTATCTCAGTCTTTCAATACTCAATACACAAACTATGGTGCTTGCTTTGGTCCAGGACTTTCATTTGATGTCTAAATAAATGCAACTATGTGTTCTTTGTGGCAGTTTCAGCTTTCAAGACTGCAGATAAGAGCAAGATAAGGCAAATTAAAACTCATTTGACTGAATTCTAATGCTGGTATGCACCGTTTCATGACCACGGTCTGCGACCGAAATGGTCACTGAACATACCATAACGTTACCATAACCAGGTTGTTGTTTTGGGCTACTGTAATGTACCGTAACGTGCATGTTCAGAAGAAACTGCAAACAATACACAAAGGCGTCAACAGAGACTGCTGAAAATAGAAGTGGAATGCTACCATCTACACAACATCCGAAGCCTAAACATATCACTCCCTCCCATCACACCATGGTTCTTTAGCTACAAGAACGCATTATAAATCAAATAAAATTAAAGTACGATAAAAACTGAACCAAAATCCAATGTTCACGACGGACCATAAATAAAACTTGCTGCCTCACAACCAAAGGAAACGAGTCAATTTCGAAGGAACACATTACCAGAACACTTAATGCGGTATCACTTTTTAAAAAGACTTTAAACCTTTACGTAGATAAAATCCAGTGTGGTGTGAATAGTAGAAAGTCACGTCGGTCAGTTGACAGGCTATTAGCACTTGGAATAAGTCATCATGTTTCTTGTCATGTTAAACAAGATACAAACTTTTCCATGTCGCATCTCTGCTTGTGTCCATGTGCAACACAACCCTAGTTATGCATGTAATCAATGCAAGGCTAACAAATATTTATTCAGTTAAATTGCATTTCAAAAAGAGCATTGTTTAAAAGTATGACATCGTTAACATTGTATAAAATTACACATGCTAAACCCTTTTAGGTGTGAAAAGACTTTTATAACTGGTTTGACTAATATAATGTAACATCTTGGTCGTTAAAGTGAATGGATTTTGATCGAAAGCTCTTTAAAACAGCGCTTACTTTTATTAGAACCATCCCTGTTAATCTGAATTATTGAAAGCCATTTTAAAAGGTAGTCATGGTTTCCCTGAACAAGAGAATGAGGTCTGGCTTCCATTCTGTCAAAGATTTTTAGTAATCAACATCAAGAGAAGAGAAAAATCAATAAAATATATACCCCTTATACCAGTTATGCATCCAAATTTAGGTATCTTCAGCCCAAATTCAATTCTAACCATAACTGACAAAATGTCCAAAAAAAAAAAAAAAAAAAAAAAAAAAAAAACTTTTTATATTATATTTTTTGAAAGCGCAAAATTTAAGCATTTTGTTGACTACATATATAAATGGTATCAAAATTCGGTTAATAATTAATTATTTAATATTTCAAATCATGGCATATCCGAGTAGATTATGGGAGAAAGGAATAATGCCATGACATATGATTGTCTCCTTCACTCATTTAGATAATAACACTAAAATAAATACAGGAATTTGGTTTATGGAGCAGAGTTAAACAGACTACAAATTAAATATCATTCAGTTTCACTTAATTTTTCATGACCATTTTCATTTTGTTTATTCGGTCGAGGTATATTTGACCCCCCTCAGTGACAGGCCTCCAACATCACACTGCAATATGAGCCTGAGCCCCTTGCCTAAGAGGAAAGTGTGTTTTGACCTTCATAAATCATGCAGTGGTTACAAAAACATGCCCATATGCACCGTTAGTTAAGCATAATTAAGAAGATTAAAACAACCGGTACTGTAATTAAGCTGTTTGGAAGTGGACACAGGTGTATTTCCCCCCCAACAGCAAAAAGCCACAGTTCTAGGGTCATAAAAGACAGCACATTTGGCGGTCTCTAACTGTACAACTAAATGTCACCTGTGCCAGAAATGGACCCCATTTAAAGAATCCATTAATTTAGAGTGATCAACCAAATGCATTTCTTTAGAATGTGCGAGGAAACCGGAGAACCCAAAGTAAACCCTGGCAGACATGGGAGAAGCATGCAAAGTCCACAGAGGTGGCGTCCGGGGTCGGGATCGAACCGGGGATCTCAGAGCGGCAGGAATTGCACTAACCACACGTGCCACCCTTTCTAGCGGTGTAGCTACAAACTCTGCTCACGATTTGATTCACAATACGGAGTTTCCAATTCTGCTTTCCTCACAATCATCGATTTTATAGTCAGTAAAAGCAACACCTAATTTCTGGACTGAACAAACAAAAAAAAAGTGTTACTCATCATAAGAAATGACTACAAAGCGAGGTTTAACACTGTAAACGCAACGCTCTATTGCAGCTTCAGCATATTTTAAATACCTCGGTAAAAAGATTACTTCTGAAGAACAGCAATTTAGAATAATGAAATAAAGTCCTTTCTTGCATACAAAAATATTTATAGTGGCCAGAAATTCTCACTGAACACGAAAATGTGTGCCAGTGAGGATGATGAATGATTCAAAAAATGTAATTAGATTACACTGCATAATAAATAAGAACACAGAATTAATGGACGATGTGCGTATAGCATCGTTACTACCCTAATCTTTTCACCAGTCATGCTCAATCCTCACGATACAAATGGCCGACTTGGCTGATTCCCTTCAAATCGTATGTCTGGGGCTCATGACTTGAGAAGCCCACATGGCCAGCCTTTCCAAGTTCCCAGTTCTCCTAACGACAACGTGCAGGCATGTGATTGCTCCAGTTGGCCGATCCCAAAGGTGGCCCAGGGTACAGCTGGCATTTGAACCTAAACATCAGTGGTTAAGTTAGTGTAGCATGTAGGAGGATTCCCTGGCATGTGTTCAGACATATCGTTTCATGACCTTCAGCGGAAACCAGGCGCTGTTTACTTTCGCCACGCTGAGTTTGCCGACGTGATCACCCATGAAGGGAAACCTGCCGTGTCTCCTTGAATTCTCCCTTCGATCAGTCACGCAGAAAAGTGCTAACAGAAGTTCATACAATAAACTACAAAAACATATTTGAATAATAAGAATACACCTCTGCGTATTCAAGGCTGGTGCTTTGCAGTCACCTCTCTCCGATGCCCACCATTCTAATGTTGTCTAATGCTGCAGCTGACAGACCTCCCCCCCCCCCACCGTACCCTCCCTACCCTCCCTACCCACCCACTAATATCTCTCTTCCAGCGATTGCGTCTGCTGACAGAAGAGACAGGGATAAAAACTGCAACTCAGCATTCATGGGAATTCCCACTTCACAGGACATTCCCCAAATA
>JAUZST010008936.1:0-13276 GCA_034779995.1 Parotocinclus haroldoi
TATACATACTCCACAAGCACATCTTGCCTAGCCCAGAATAGCTCATACTCTGGTAATCCATTATTGAAAAAGTCCAAGAATATGTTGAATATTTATGCATAAAAGGAAGTTTATCCTACATTAATAGGACAATATGGAAAAGAAAGTAAAAACAGAATATGTCTTATATAAATTACTATCCGATATAAGTGGAATAAGTCATTATGTTTATAATTATATCAGTACATTTCCCATATGGCTTCTAGGTAATCCAGTCAGAGTGTAAATAGGAAGCTGCATGGGCAGCATAGCTAAAGAGACCTCAGGCCAGCAAGCACTACACAAATCCTACAGAAGTAAGACCAACACATAACCCTCCATCCATTACCAGACCTGCCATCATATGTGCGAAAAATGTTGGTTAATTTGATATAAAAGCATTACAAATAAGGAATTACAAATAACATTGTATGCAATGGTGTTTATATACAAAGAGCTATGGAGCACAATTCTATCGTTTCACATGACTACATTAAAACATGCACATAAGAAAATGCATACAAAATTATACACGTGGCTACTTAGTATATATTGTTCTACTTAGTGCAAACTATAGAACATCTTATTTGTTTATAATTACAAAATGCAATATAAAAGACATCAATACCTGTCAACTAGCATACAGAAATTAAGTAAGAAACAAAACAAATACTCAAAAGTGTGTGTATTATGTATGTACCGAGAGGATAAAAAGTCTGAGATCAGTAGCAAAAAATCTTGTTTGGATCTTTGTGGAGAAGTATTAGTACTGCAGCAGGCTAATGACCCAAACACCTGAAAGCATTGTAACAACGATCTGAACACACTTTTCTTTACAATCATGTTACCTAAACTCAATTCAACAGTTATGGGGACACTTGCAGACAGCAGCCACATATTCAATAACATTACACAATGCTCTTTGGAATATTGTAAATCATGGGAACACATGGATCATCAGATTTTGCACAAACTTGTGGATCATGCACCTTGAGTGCACACTCATTATACCAGCGAGAAACATGCCAACTATGCCAAATTCAGATTTTTCAAAAATTTCACCCGAACCTATACTGGTGTGTGTAATTTGTAATGGAAATCTATATAATAATTTTGAGAAAAATGATGAAAACAATAAGCATTTTCACTAGCAGTTTTTGGTCGCCGCCATATTTATTACATTATGGTATTCTAGAATATTTTAATGATCCAATTTTGCAAATATTTTACTATATTACAAACTTTACTGTTTTGATTAGGTTGAGCACAGTTTTAAATGAGTACCACTAGACTATAGTCTGCCTTTGATGTTGAAAATAGAATGGAATTGGATGTCAGAAAAAATGTATAACTTCATATTGCTATTTTAGACATTTCCCGCATGCAATGCCAAAGAAAATGGAAGATGACTTTGAGAGGAATTTCATCTCTGTCTGCATTCATTTGCATAATGTTGCATCAAGGTGTATAAAAGAGGGGGAGGAGGGTCACAGATTTATAAAAACAGCAAGCACAGCATGGACATGAATGAGTGCTTGAAAGTCGTCAGTTCTGATCAGTATGGGGCAAATTTCTGCCGGTCTGATTTTTTGATGCTGGATGAGGCAGGGATTTTTGCAGTGTATGAAGTGAGGCCTGGCGTGGCAGTAGTGTGTACAGCCAGCAGAGGCAATGTTTTCATGCCAAGCAGACTGGAGACAGGGAGCGCATAGTGGGCACTGGGAATAGAGGGCATGGCTTGGGGGGAGTGGACATTAATGCCTGAGGGGGTAGCAGCCAGCATGGCCACAGAGGTAGGCACAGTGGCAGGAGATGCAGTCTGAGGTAAATTCAGGCCAAGGTCAACAGGAGCGCCGGAGGAAGCAGAGGCAGTCTGGATGCTGAGTTTAGCCATCTCTAAACTGCAAACACAAACACATACCCACATACATGTCCCACCATCACAGGGAAGGAAGCAAGAAGGAGGGGGCAGAGATGGTTAAAGAGTAAGGACAAGAGAGGTGGAAGGCAAAAAAAGTAGAATCAATAAAAGACACGTGTTATGGGCTTCATATGCCTTGATGAGTATTAATAAAGCTGAGGGGTAACAACATGGGAGGGAATAAACAAAAGGACACAGCATAGAATTATTAAATCAGAATTCATTATACAATTAAGTAACCATTGTCAAATTCTTCTATAATAAAAAAATACCCTAATATCTATTACATGTGTAAGTCAACAGCTAAGGGTAAGGGTCTTAAGGTGAGGTGATCTTACCTGGCACTCATAAGGTACTGGGCCACACAAATACTGGTTGGGGAGCCGGTAATGCTGACATGCCGTACACCTGAACCATCAGTAGCACCAGCTATCTTGATCTGGGCTCCAGACATCTGGCGAATTTCATTGATCTTAGTGCCCTGTCTGCCAATAATGCAGCCTATGAGCTGAGAGGAGGCGACAGGCTAAGTGGCATACACCGTGATTTATTGGATATCTCTGAATTCTAAGTAGCAGGTGTAATAGTTGTCTTATTAGTGCTTCACAACCAATTGCTAAATTCATAAGCAAATTTACATATAGACAGCAGGTCAACATTCCCTACTAAAAAGACTGTTAGAAAAATGGTTAATCCCAACACTATCAACTTATGATTTTGTTTTCATTAAGCACCAACAGACATGTTTCAAATCCACTGCCCCAAGATATTATGGTCCCACTAATTCCATTGTTCCACAGTACAAAGATCAAAGTAACAGTGGTGACAGCAGCAGTGAAAAGGCACAACAGCAGCAGCTTTAACAGCAAAGGTTATTACCACAGTGTGACCTGCCTTGAATGCTGACAATCAGTCAGAGCAGCCCTACAGAACGTATAAAGGTTAATTCATGCATTACCTAGAATATGTAATGGTGCCATCAGGGAGCTTACCTCATTGGGAATGGTTAGCTCATGAGAAGTTGCAACAGAGGTATCCAGAACTATAGGGGAAAAATAAGGAAAAATGTTCATAAATGACATTTAGGATATTTTTTATATTATTACACCACCAGTAATACTACAGTACCACAAATATGTATACAAATACACTTTTTGTTTTTGACTTTTAAACCCAATTTCAATGCCTATCCTGGAAGAACACAGATTTCATGCTATGGAAGGGGCACTGATCCAGGGTTTGGATCTCTATGCCAAAGATGATCCACTAACCAGCCTCGCCACCCCAGTCAATTACACCTGCATGAAAGGGGACCATAGTGACTTAGTGGTTAAAGTACAAGTCTGTGGAGCAGAAGGTCCAGATCTTTTAGATATCCAGATCCCATCTCTTCTAAGCTGCTGCTGTTTGGTCCTTAAGCAAGATCCTTAACCACACTTGAATTATAACTGTTGCGTAATTGCTAAAATTGTAGCAGTTGTAAGTTGCTCCCGATAAGGTGTCTGCCAAATGTCTAGATTTATATTGCTAAATGGCTCCTGCCATGATGAGCTTGTGTACTGGAGCCAGTTGCATTCCCAATTACAACCCTGATTTACCTAAACTATAAAAGCAGTAAGGTTATGTATGCAAGGTACGCAATGAATTTCTAATTAAAACGTGACTGTGACTGTAGTTTCCTTAATTAAACATGTACTCAGAGAGAAGCGCCTTTTTTCATAGCAGCAATAACAGATCATTCAGAATATGTGGCCTTGTTGCCTTATGAAGGGTATGTTGGAGGACTAATTAGGGTTTGAAATTGTGCAGAGATACACATGGACACAAGGAGTAAAAATAAATTAATTTGAATTAAAAATTATAAAAGTATAAAATCCACGTTATACTCAGCATAACCAGTCTTTATGCTGAGTGTTGTATATGTGTCAAAAACACTAATTGAGTGGCTTATGACACTTAACCATAAGCCAATGTATTATCATGATTCAGCAAAATAGAAAGACTTGTGACAAATATGTTGACTTCATTGGCATTACTATAAAATAGATTTTCTTCTTTGATTTTTTCAAAATGTAAAAGTAAATATATAGAAAAGAATAGAGAGTAATATCACAGAGAGAAAGTAACAGGGACAAAGATGTAGACATATACAGATGGACAGAATAATGGTGGGAGTGACAGACTTTCTGAGGGAGCATTGGGTACGTACCAGGGAAGGCAGGGTTGCTCTGCCCAAGGGAGGTAAGGGGGATATGCTGCATAGCCAACTGGTGAAGCTTGGTCAACTGCGGGGCAGGAAGGGAGGTTAGAACTAGCCAAATCAAATGAAATTATTTCAAAGGATACTACAGAGAATACACAGTCTTTTATGCTCACAATTAAATCTGTTATCTGGGCTTATTTTATAATAACTTAAATAAACTGGCATAATCATATATGAGTTTATTAACATATTTTGTGACAACAGTAAAGGGTATGGAAAAAAGAGAAAAAGTGTTAGTAAACTAGACTCTAGTTACAAAATACAGTGTTTCACCACTGAAGTGTATCCAGAAAGGAAGCTGCTGTATTTCTCTGCCCTGCCTGCTTGTATTTGTTTAGGATAAAAGCTTTGAGGAATACAGTATATTGGGTTGCACTGGAAGAAATGTGGTGGTGGAGAGGGCAGAAGGTGACTTGGGAAAGTGAAGTGGTGACCGTATGACAACATCTCTGATAAGACAGCAGCATTGACACTCACATCTTGAGAAGGAATAGCATACTGTGCTGGAAAAGCAAAAGCCTGCATAAAAGAAAACACTTTCAGACGGGAATATATGAAGAAGCATCACAGCTGCATTTTAGAGTATATCAATGGGATATTACTGTAATACCCACAACCATATAAGAGCATTAACCACACATAGTCAGTGTATGTAGCACAGAACAAGTCAAACCTTATTGTTTGTGTTAATCATCCTCAAATTCTTCATCAGTGCTCACTGGACACTGCCTATAGAATTCTGGTATCTGGACAATTTTGGCTGGTAGATTATTTTCAGCCTGGCATTGACACTAAGGTGTTTTAAATGTCTAGCAGCACTGCAGTGTCTGATCCATTCATTCCAGCACAACACACAGTAACATACCACCAACAAGTGTCACTGTAGTGCTGAATATAATCCACCACCAAAATAGTACCGATTTGTGCTGGTCCTGTGGGGGTCCTGACTATTAGACAACAGAGTAAATAGGACTAACAAAGTATGTTTACCACTATATTTAAGATATTTTCACTTGATAAAACCATATTTTTCATGCAATTTCTAGCAACCCCCTGCTAAAAATTTCCCCCTACTTTAATCAAAACAGACAGTCCTGGATCAGTTCAATGAAAGTACCCAGAGCAAGCCTTATCTGCATGTCTGAGAGCACTGAAACAGTCTACTAGCCACTGTGCTGACTATATTACTGATGAGATCTGAGGGTAAGATTTATTCAGCCACACTGATCGCAAGGCAATCATTAGTCTCAATATCCAGACTCACAATTCCCCACCAAGTATGCAACTACCCAGCCATTAACGTTTAAGTAGAGGCGCTAAATTCATAAGGATGCTAAATATATAACTTAACACAGCTGCTGCTCTGAGCTTTTGCAAGGTGGATTGAGGTACTTACAGGCGCTGTATGTGGGTGGGATAAAACTGTGGGATTTCCACCAGAGGATGGTTTAGGCCGATAAGGGATTGTTGCTCCTTTAGGCGGTGACTATACATTAAAATGAAAAAAAAAGAAAATTCAAGTGTGTTGGATGTCTTCTTACTCCGGTAGGGCACAAGAAACTGATCCACAGAAACAAAAAGTCACTAAGGTGGGAAGCCCTAAAAAACCTGTCGCTGAACACAATTAAATGTAAATCAAAGATGTAATGTTAAAATAAAATGTAACAACATATGTGTAAATTACATTTGCTTTTATTACTTCCCTTACTGTGAGGATGTTGAGGCATGAGGGGAATCATTCATTTCTAAGCTGTAATTATTTAATTTTAAAAACCACACACAAACGCACACACACCTCCAGCATAATAGTGCAGATGTGTCTCACACACTGCGTGATGGCATTAGGGGTGCCTGAGATGGTCACTGCTCTCTCCGTTGACTCTGGCAGTAAGTCTCCAGCCACCTGCACCTGAGCCCCTGTGGTCTGACAGACAGAGAACTGCTAACACAAAGCAATCAAACAGGAAGCTAAGGGTGGCTATTTAATTAATGTAATTAGAATTTTTACAAATGACATAACGCATTTCATAATTGGCACTAATGGACGCATTAAGCAGGTGCTCCTAGCCAAAGCGGCTTAAAATTTAGCCGAACAGTTGAGGTTAAATGTCTTTGTCAAGGGCATAGCTCTGTCAGAATGTCAGGGATTTAAACTCACAACCTTCTCAGTGGTAGTCCAGAGACTTAACCACTGAGTAACTCTTGTCCAGTAGTATTTATTATAAAATTGAGCGGACCACATATAGGCTATTTAAAACAGTTCAGTTGATCTGGCATTGTTATGAGGTGCAGTTATTTAGGCCAACCTATTTAGAAGCTGTATATAAATTTTGAATCTATTTGGGGCTTGCAGGGATGTCCTAGACATTTAAAGCTATTGGGAATTAGACCAACCAGTTCAGCCTCCTCAGCCCTGAATAGCGAGGGCAACTAAATTTACTCAGCTAAATCAACTAGCAGAAGCAGTATTCTTGTAACAAAGAACACTGTTCTAAGGTCAAGCATGACCAAACTGATGAAAATATTTCCAAGCTATTATTACCTTCAGGTTGCTTTTCAGTTTTTGAATTAAATAAATGTGAACGGATAGTGTAAGAGAAGATTGTTTTCCTTGAAATTGGCGCCAAAAAGTGCACCGTGTGACTTTGGACTTAATAGAGCAGCTCTATTGTTTTTGATGAAAACAATTAATCACATTGTGTTAAAAGCTGTGGGTTCAACGTGTAAACAAAGAACACCAAGTTTGAAACAAATGAGCAGGCCATGAATCAACTGAGCTTTAATGAGACTTTCATAATTCACATAATCGCAAGTCTGTTTGGGAATCAGATTAAACATGGTATCTACCTCTCTAATCTCTTTGATCTTGGAACCTCCTTTGCCAATAAGTGAGCCACACTGACTGGCAGGGAAGACTAGGCGCAGCGTGACAGGAGGTCTGCTCGTCACTGTGCTATTCACCATACATGACAGAATGTCCTGTAACAGACAAGGCAATAACATCCCATTCATTAGAAATCTAGTGCATTGTCCATGTCTAATTAAAATTGATCAGTTCCAAAAAGAGTTTGGAGCTGCATGATATAATAGACTATGAAATGAAATGAAATGAAATGAAATGAAAGTCTAGCCAGATTTATTTTAACTCACCCCGAGGCTTTCATGACAAAGATTTCACACTATCAACAATTTCCAAATACACCACAACCCTTTTCTGATTTATTTATTAAAGATATGTAATTTCAGTAACTTCTGCTTTCATATAAAGTGGAATTCTTAGTGTAATGATTGCTTCTGTCTTACAGCAGGATGAAGATAATTACACATATTGATATTTTTCAGTGTAATATGACACACCTCCTCAAACTTCTCAGCAATCATGCCAAAAGCTTTGAAGATAACCCCAGATGGGCCCGTTATTGTGACAATGCGTTCTGGGCTGGATCCGTCAGATATATTAATACGAGCTCCACTCTAAAATTACAGAAAAAAAAAAAAACAAATATTGGTTATTGGACTAGTGCTGGATCAGGAAGAATAATGTTCGGTGTACACACTGCACCATGACATGAGCAAGCTTAAAACATTCAATAACAGTTATATTTTTATATTCAACAAATGCATATTTTTTTGGAAAATTAATTCATTCATGATTTTCATGACCACTAAATCCTAATCAGAGTCTCAGGAAAGCCGGTGCCTAGCCAAAAGGCACAGGGCGCAAGATAAGAAAAACCCTAGCCAAATAACATGCATGTCTTTGGACTGTGAGAGGAAACCGGAGTACCCGGATTAAACACCTTCGGACAGAACATGCAAACTCCACACAGAAAGGACCTAAAGTATTACATCTAAAAAGTGTATTGATATTGATATACTTATTATCGGAATGTACCAATTGGTAAACAAATACTTAGACAACGGAAGCTGTTATTTAAGTAATTTCATATTAGCAAAATCCCAATCTGGTTCCTGTATGTTCAACATCTAGCCTAATTTCAGTGATGTCATCATAATATAGTTATGCAGGGATGATTTGATTGGTCTACCTGGCTGTCTGTTATCTGTGGATTGGGCATGGTTTTGTCTATTTGAAATGCAGACTCTTCGTGTATGACTGTATATATTCTTTACTGTCATTAGAAGCTTTTTTATCTAGTGCTACATGCTATATTGAAAAAAAACTATTATCATTTTTTATTATCACTAAATTATATATTAGGGTTGAAAGTTCATTTAGTGATTCAGGGGAGTCAAATTGACTATAAATAATAAAATAACATTAAATTATTTAAATTATGCCATACTAGTTATGAGTGGATTGTTGTTTAATGCTTCCACTGCAATAACAGATGATCTCCTGTTCAAAAATGGGTTCAATAACTTGACTGACAAGGCCCTGGAAGAATCTTGACTCCATCCTGGTGCTCATCAAACCTTGTATGAATAATTCTAGCTGTATTAGGTGTTGGACAGTTGATGAAATATGATAACACAATCTGGAATGGAAATGTCTAACTCATGGTCAAATTGTGTTCTCTGCAACCTCTGTGATGGACAAACTTAAATATAAAAGATGATTAATTTTTTTATTAACATATGTATTTTGAGTGGTTATAGTGGTGCAGCCTGTTCAATACCATTTTGTTTTGTTGTTTGTTGGTAAAAGACATACTATTTCATACTGTTTGACATGTGAAAAAATGCATGGTTATGTGCCAGATGCACTTGCGATTCAAGTGCATCTAGGCTCTTTAAAACTGTTTGATGCTCTTTAAAACTATTTGGAAGACTTGGACATCAAAGCCGATTACAGCTGATACATGTTGCTAAATTACATAATACAACAAATTGTAACAAACTATTTCATTAACTGTATAATTTGTCATACAAATGTGTTCAATTTATATACGATTTAATTGAGGTACTTACCTCCTCTCTCATTTTCTTGACTGTTTCCCCTTTCTGAAAAACAAAATGTAGTAGCTATTAAAAGATCACATTCACAAAACAAAGACCAATAGAAGACCACTGAAATTATGGACAGTTGCTAGGGTGCTATATAAAAGCAATAAATACATATGAGAGCATATACACACCTTCCCAATGATGCTGCCTACTTCCTGCAAGAAAGATAAAACCAAATAAGACACATAGAGACACAATAATGCATTAAAGGCAACTGTATTTCACAACACATGATTTAAGTGACGTGTACTACACAACATAAAATGTAACTGCCTTAATAGAATGACAATACAAACAACAGTTTGATATGCAAAGTGTAGAGCTTCATAGAGACAGAGGGACAAAGTTGCTTATAATGAACTTACATATTTATTAACTGGAGCTATATTTAACCTTTTTAAATATAGATTATCATAACAAAAACACAGGTTATCTTATATCCAGGAGATTATGAAGCACAACTAAACAAAGGTATGTAACCTGTATGAGCGATTGATACAACTCTACTTAAAAAATTAAATTTTTTAATATTCATTACTCGCACTCTCATCTAGACCTTTTTGCAGCAAACTGTGGAGCAGTCACCAGGAAATTGCCACTATGGAAAAAAGATATCAGGCTAAAAGTAATCCTTCAGAGCTTGCAGACTACTGCTGGACACTTACTAGAGATAATCCGATGCTTGAGTACAAGAGGCACATTTCATACAGTTAAATGACTTATATATATATATTTTTTTTGCTTAAGCATGTAAATTGATTCATTAAAGTACATTTAGTACTTTCCTTTGAATCATTTGGTGAACAATACATGTGCATTTTTATATTTTCAGAAATAAGCAAACTCTTTAATTTTTAAGTTTTCCTTGTTATATTTGGATTCAGCACATCAAAATCATTATTTCTGAACCAGAATTAAAAAAACGATTTTCTGTTATATGTGTTATATTGTGTGTATATAAAGTCTGTTCCTGGTCCAGGTGGCATACAGTTGGTGCAAATAAATGGTGTTTTCTGTAGACGGGATGATGCACTGGTAGCACCAGTGTACCAAACTGAATTAAAATGAAATATATCTAATAATCACAAATAAACTTCATTATCCCACACACAAATAAGGAACTCAATTACTTTATTCATATTTAATTAAAATATCTTCCCATACTTACTTTAGTTAATTACTTAGATGTTTTCTTAGCCTTCTCCAGTGAACGCCCAAAATGAACTTATTTTCTTCTGCGTATCATTTAAATATTTACTTTACTTTCTTCTGTTCAATTTCACCCTCTCTGTGAATCCTGATTACTTTCTAGGTTCTTATAGATCTCTTCTTTTCATTTTATTTACACAATCACACATGCAGTCAAACAAACTCAGCATAACGGTCTCCCTACAAAGACAATGCCATTTGCATGAGCATTTGATCTGCTTAGAATAGCATACACAGCAGCTGATAACAAGAATCTCTAATTAACTATCAGTGCCTAGGAAGTCGATTTCCCAGCACAAGTATTTTTGCCTGTACGTATGATTAATGCATTTGCTGGACATACTCTAGAATCAGTATTAGTGCTGCCCGTTACATTGCTGGGTACGAAGACACACAGCTAACTTGGTAACATTATACATTGAAGGGCACAAACATCATGAACTTATAAAGACATAATGCTTTAGTAAAGCATAACTGTCATTAGGTTCTAAATGACATAAATAATGTCACATGCTCACTTATTATGTGTATGAATTAATGATTACTCACTCATGAAAAGCTAACTTACTAAATGTAAGCATATAAAGTAATTTTTTGCAGTATTGATACACAAGGCACCATGCTTTTGTAATATCAAAACAAGGTAGTAGGCTAAGGAAGTTTCAGAAGATTTTTATTTGATTATGTATTATAATATAGAGCTCAAAAGTCTCATAAACATTTATAATATGACTTTGCAGGCCTCACCTTTCCGTGCATTAGCAGGCGGATGGTGAGAGTGACATTTAGCCCTCCCTCAGACCACCAAGCAGCCTCCTTCTCATTCATATTCATTTTCACTTGATGATTTGAACACTTCACTCTTTAAGACAGACAGGCTCTGTGCAGACAAACAGATAAGGATGTTAGCAATTCAGTCAGCCTTCCTAACAGACGGTGAAGCAAATGCAGTTCAGTACCCAGCCTCAGTGATGCCTTATTCACGGTTCTACATATGTGATTACTTCAATAACCCCTCCAGCTGCAACACCAATAGTAAATGCAATGCTTTCACAAAAAGATACACAATTACAATGTTGTCTATTGCTTCATTTTCCTCCCTGTTGGATGTGGCTTCCTATTTGAGACTTAAATTCTGCAGTTCCAGTGGGATTCACATATAAGGGCATGTCACTATGATTTATTAAAATGCATGGTGGTTTATTATGGAACTGAATCTCTGGGCACAGTGACCATATCTAAACAAGTTCTTGTTACCTTGTTTGTAAGCGTTCCACTGTGCACATTTATTTCCACTTTTCTCTCTTACTCTTGGGCAGTGTTTATGATTCTCTAAATATGATGCACTGTGATAAAGGTGCTGAGGTCACATTGTGCATAAAGGTGAAATGAAATATTGCTGTGTTTCCAGACTCACTTGAAAGGCCTTTGAAGTGAATCTTGTGAATATCCATTGAAGTAACAGTTTTCTCAGAAATAGATACCATGACTGATCTTTGCCTAACAAGGTCATACATATAACGAAAACTGATTTCTAGGACGTACACAATACTGTTACTTAGCTGGGTTTTGTTTTTGCTTTTGAATGTCTTTCTTCCTTCATTGAGATACATACATAAGGTTAGAAGTAAAGAGATCTCTGTTGCCATGTTACTCCAGGTGCAGCAGAAAGGAAGCATGAACACTGTGGATAATAACAATAACAGACAGATTTATTCAATAAAACAATAGTTCCTCCATCATTTAAGCTATTATGATATAGCATAAACAAAAGAAAACAATTGTGAGTTTGCGAAATTATGCTAACACTGACGGAAAATTTATATTAACAAATTCTCCAATGAAATAAGAACATGCAAACATAGCATTTCTAAATAATAAAGAGGTCTGGGTTACATAATAAAAATGGACTTTTATTGTACTTCACTTCTATGCTGTGTTGTTCCATCAGGTAAATGCATCAACCAAGCGGCAACATCCTTGCCTAATCCTATAGGCCTGGATTTGTTTGACTAATGCTAAAACCCTTTTGACCCATTTCTGTCTCCCTGGGCTTGTCAGCAGGCCCCCAGACCTGCAAGCCACAATTCCATGTTACAATCCAGCAATAACATACATAGACCTATATAAGCTTATATAAAGCAGAAGGTAATAAAATATGAATATGAAATATTCATTTTAATATGAAAAAAAAAACATTACCAAATGTACATAGTGACTGAGAACTCACATAATGAGAATTGTATTTATTGTTAACTTTATATATTTAGATATTTTAGACATTTAAATGTTTCATAAAGTTAAACACTTCTTTGTCAGATGAATAGAAATCTTTGACTATTTAAAATGATCCTGCCTACACGAATTCACTTAAATAAGAACAGAAATTAGGTGATGCGTATTTATTTGTGTATATTCTACCACATATAACAGTAGACTGATACAAAACAAGAGACTTTTGTAAGATACAAACATGTGTACATGCACACAATCTGTATATGTGTATATGCTAATCAGTTACCATCCATTAAAGGTTTCGGTGCTGATTTAAACCGCTTTCTATATACAAACTGCCACCTGTTATTTTATTTTATTATGTTTTGGCCAGGTAGGTAAAATAAATCAAAAGCTTCATGATGTCTCGTTCTTTGGACAGTCTCTAAATGTTACCAGCAACAAGTTAGTTAACTGACCTGGTGTCCTGAAGGAGGCTGAAGCAGTAGGATGGTGTCAGTCAGTTGCTTTTCCCTCCAGTTTGTCTCTCCAACAATATGACTGTGTGACTCTGCGAAGGCTGCAACGTCTGGTAAGGAAGAATTGCCCCCCTGTGTTGTCAACTGTATTCAGAGAATGGACAGATGGCCTTGTGCCCGTAGCTCTGCCCAACTGAGACTAGC